>JADBJO010011516.1:30000-52500 GCA_016801955.1 Conus betulinus | reverse complement strand
GAATAACAACGGCCTCGTTTTCACTCAACGCTCATCTTGCGCCGAGTTTGAAAATATAAGAGATGCTCGTTCTTCATTTTCGTCTTGAGTGTTGTTCATCTTGCCTGAGGAAGACTAAAGAAGTCAAAAGGCGTCGTGTTTTGTTTTGTAATTCGTTTGTCCATGTTACCGGCAAAGTTATCATTAATACCTTTTAAAACAGAGCTTTTGGGTTGGACCCCTCTCTACCCGGTTGTGAATCAATACTTGATTCAGTTCTGCAAAGGTGAAGAGCGGCAGAAGGGGAGAAGTAGGTTCTGCCTTTCACTATGCCATGTCTCGAGTATACTGACCCTCTGAAACTTCACCGCCTAAGATATCATTTGGTTATGATAATTTACAACAAATTTACGGTGAATCCGCCAAACAAAGGGGGCAAACAAATCACAAGACAAAACACGGCGCGTTTCGACCTCCTGAGTCTTCTTCAGGCAATATACACACATTCAGGATAATGAAAATGAAGACCGGGCAACCAATGTCTTCTCGGATTCAACGTAGATGGACGTTGATATTTTCAGTGTTGATTCTTTAGTGCATGTTCCAAGAGGAATCCCGGTTTACCACGTCATCTTAAATAACATACGGATTAAAAAACAAACAAAACAAAACAAAAAACTATGCAATCCGTCAATTGAACTAGGTTATCTTGCCCACATTGATACCTGGGAGACCTAAACAGAGTTCTAAGGGAGGGAGGGGTGGAAAGGGGAAACAGAGATACAGAGATACAGAAGACGGATGAAGGAGAGAGAGAGAGAGAGAGAGAGAGAGAGAGAGAGAGAGAGAGAGAGAGAGAGAGAGAGAGAGAGAGAATGAGCAATTCAGTTCAGCTTGCGTCAAAACATTACACACGCGAGCATCAGCCAGGACTATTTTCTGAATGATTTACAATCTACAACAGGCGTTACACGACAGTTCTGGTTAACGAAACAAGGAGCGGGATGGTCTTTAAATGTTCTGTGGCGCTATACTACGTCAGCTGGCTGCGGTGAAACACTCTGTTTGAAAACAAACATCACGGAAATGGATATGGAGGGTGTTAGGGCAATATAATCACCTCGGTTTCATGTTCTAAGTGGGACTGAGTACAGCGTACTTTAATGGTTCTGAGCCAAAATACGCTCTCTTTAAGAAATGATTTTGGGGAACATTCACAGGAAAAGGCTGTGTTGTGTGCTTTTTGTAGATGCCGCATTTAGACTGTAACAGTTGTCTAACGAACGTTTTTTCGGGTATAAAACATCTCCTGTCATTAAAATCATCATTTTAGATGCCCTGATTGTTCTTGTAGCAAACACATTTTGTATTCAACAAGTCCAATTGAAGGCAGACCAAATTTGTTGCAACTTATCTAGTATTATAAACTGATTCAACTATAATATGAACCACAACAAAATAGCCAGTGTTGTTGTAATTTAACAGGCCTAGCCACAGCAAGATCATAATCGTAACCAGCATATCTGGTTTTGAACAGTCACACATGATCGTAAACCCAAATATCTCATTACAAACATGGCTATGAAATTACTAGCAAACTACTGAGCATCAGTGGAGGGGAGATAACAGGCTGACAATAAAGTACAGACAGGAAGCTCCGCTCTGTAATAAAGTACAGATAGGAAACCTCGCCCTGTAATAAAGTACAGAAAGGAAACTCCGCTCTGTAATAAAGTACAGATAGGAAACTCCGCTCTATAATAAAGTACAGATAGGAAACTCCGTTCTGTAATAAAGTACAGATAGGAAACTCCGTTCTGTAATAAAGTACAGATAGGAAATTCCGCTCTGTAATAAAGTACAGATAGGAAACTCCGCTACAGATAGGAAACTGTCAACGCATTCATTGCTTTGTCTGTCTTGACTTGAATTTTGCTGGGTAGTAGTTAGTCCGCTCATGGAATCAAAATAAAGCACAAAACCAATGATGTTATTGTACTGTAACCAGAAAGCGCAGACATTTGCAGTGTTAGTGTTTGTCAGGGAACGATCTCTCTCTCTCTCTCTCTCTCTCTCTCTCCTCTCTCTCTCTCTCTCTCTCTCTCTCTCTCTCTCTCTCTCTCTCTCTCTCTCTCTCTCTCTCTCTCTCTCTCTCTCTCTCTCTCGCTCGCTCGTCGCTCGCTCGCTCGCTCTCTCTCTCTCTCTCTCCCTCACTCTCTCGCTCTCTCCCCTGTCTCTCGCTCCATGTGTCTCTGTCTCTGTCTCTCTCTCTCTCTCTCTCTCTCTCTCTCTCTCTTTCTCTCTCTTTCTCTCTCTCTCTCTCTCTCTCTTCTCTCTCTCTCTCTCTCTCTCTCTCTCTCTCTCTCTCTCTCTCTGTGTGTGTGTGCGTGTGTGTGTGTGTGTGTGTGTGTGTGTGTGTGTGTGTGTGTGTGTGTAAAAGTGTGAGTGTGTGAGTGTGTGAGAGTGAGAGTGTTTGTAAAAGAGAGAGAGAGAGAGAGAGAGAGAGAGAGAGAGAGAGAGAGAGAGAGAGAATGTGGAAAGGGTGTAGAAAGGATAAAACGCATCACTATTTCATTCTTTCTATTACCTCTCTCACATGTTCTTAGGAAACGCAAGACGTAAAGACCAGTGTGATTATACATAGCTAGGGAGATAATGATGTCATTCTTGTAATAAGACTGGGTCACCTTTAACAAAAAAAAAAACTGCTACCTGGTACATATTGAAAATTTCCAAATTTCACTGAACATAAAGATGATGAAGACAACCTACAGCCGGCAGATTGATTAAGTTCCCATCTGCATATAACGACCCGCTTTGTCCCTTTTACAATACACGAAGAAGACAGGCAATTTGGGGTTCAATTTAACATCAATCCAAGCAAACAGAAATAAAATACAATGAAATGCAACAATTTCGCACAGATGGCATCAACCTTTTAAACTCTGTCTAGATTCACTGGCAATGTATAAAAAGTTTTAATAATGCGATTATAGGTGGATAAACTGTCCTGACATTGAAGCCGGTCAAAGGGTTACATTGCAACACTTTATATTGATTAAGAACACACACACACACACACACACACACACACACACACACACACACACACACACACACACACACACACACACACACACACACACACACACACACACACACGCCATCAACTGTCTTCAAAATCCAAACAAAACTTGGGTTTCCTGTTTCTATGAACTATTTCTAAATATAAAACAAATATATACATAATTGAATAAACAAAGAAATGAACAAATAATGAATACAGAAATAGATAAATGAATAAAACTGACTTTGCTGTTTGGTGAATTGTTTGATTTCTTACGATTACTCTTTTTTTATTTGGTTTAGTTTATTTCTTTTTCTTGCGGTTGCAATTTATGACTAACGTTTGAAGCGTTTTTTCTGGTGCAGTTATTACGAATCGTCCTACGAGAATTTGTCCCCTAGAAAGCGTGTTTTATACTCTTCGCTAGAAAGCATGTTTCGTACTCTTCGCTAAAAAGCACGTTTCGTACTCTTCGTGAACCATGGGATCCCACAATGAACATATGAGCACCTTGCCAGTCTCATAAAACATGAGTGTTGTGGAGATCCAATGACTGTGATCACTCTTCAATTAAAGAGTTCAATTCCATTGCACATCCAGATGGCCCAGGGGACCGTCCTCCCGCCTTGGTTGTTCTCTGATCTCCATACAGGTTTCGTCTGTGATGTGTTCCGAGTGGAATTCATCTGACAGACACGGTAACAAATCCTGGCACACACACAATCCCTCAAAGGAAAGCAGGCCTAGACACCAGGCTACCTTCGGGCGTGTTGACAGGGTCTGTTGCCTTTCGGCGGACCGCCAGACATTGATCTCCCTTTGATGAGACTCGGCTCACGTGGAAGGATTTTTTCAATGCCAGTCGGCGATGGACCGCCAGACATTGATCTCCCTTTGATGAGACTCGGCTCACGTGGAAGGATTTTTCAATTCACCAGTCTACCGCCGATGGATTGACAAATTAAGGTATGGGAATTCGTCTGCCCCCGCCTGGTGAGGAAAAATGTATATCAAACTGCATCGTTCATGAGAGGAGCAAAAGACAGTGGATTATCAACAGGCTTTGGTCTACTGCCCATGCTCAATGATTTGATTATTCGTTTTTAATATAAGTCGTGTCTTTGTTTATATTCGTTGAATGTTCCTGTATGCCAGCCCAGCGACGCAGAGCAATCTGAAATATGGCGAACAAGTGAAACGTTTCATGGTTTTATTTGTTTTACAGTTTCCTTCGTTGTTCTTTCTTTCTTTCTCCCATTGATTATATTGCATTGAACATTGCAGTTTTTTTGTCACTAGCTGCAGGGATAATAGGGTGACCACAAAAAGACTACCAGTGTTATTGCCAAATATCTGTAAGAGAGATTTTATCAGAACATGTAACAATATACTTCATTTTTCCTTCTCGATTTCATTCACACTTCTGGTAAAACTCCTTTACCCAGAATGTGCAGAGACTAGCAATGAACAAGGCTTTTGATGGTGGCAAGAGATGTGTTGAGGAAGTGTTGATATCTGACTTCAGGGTAAAGAAGAAGGCGTGGTTAGAATTCTCTACTGCTGGCATTCGTTATGATTATTGTTGTTATTCCTGTTGGTGGTGATTGTGGTCTTCTTCTTCTTCTTCTTCTTGTTCTTCTCCTTCTTTTTCTTCTTCTTCTTCTCCTTCTTCTTCTTCTTCTTCTTCTTCTTCTCTTCTCCTTCTTCTTGCTTCATCGTTTTTTTTTTAGTTTTGTTTGTTTTGTTTTTTTGTTTTTCATTTCAATTTGTCATTGCATGTTAAGTGCACCAGTAGGAACACTGTAGCCCCACAAACACCACACACAGCTTGAACAAAAGTCACCGAGATCAGAACTCGCGACCAGGAAATCCCTGAGAAGCAAGGAAGACTCCTGCACGTGAATCACTCCGGGCACACATACCAGTGATGTTTCGCAGAAGGAAACGGCACTGATCCACCTTCCTGAAGAGATCACCATGCCCTGGTAATAAAAAACGTCAGCGGCGTTAAGGAGGGTGAGAGACAGAAAGCATCAATAAGGCACCAAACAGGACGGCTAAAGAGAGAGGAAACCGGCCGAGGCTCAGAAGTGTGGACATGACCATGACCCATCACCATTAATGCTTCTTCTCTCTCCGCGCCCAACGAAGGATCAGCTATGCCTCCAGAGTTTTAAAGACACCTCACGTGACGTAGCGCTATTCCTTGCCTGGCACAGTGGACAGTTATAGTGGTTGTTAGCCAATGTAAAAGTACTTCACACACACACACACGCGCGCGCGCGCACACACACACACACACACACACACACACACACACACACACATCAATGATATTCACTAGGAGACGTGTAGGTGACGTGTAGACCGACTACGAATTGATTCAGACTCCGTACTTCTCTATGACTGTATGATCCGCCTATAATGAAGGCTCAGTTACTTCGTTACTCACTGTGGTGTCAAGTCCGGAGATTAAAATTACATGTACATCTGTTCACCAACAGGTAATGCCACAACATCTAATGTATAAAATGAATTAAAGAAAAGCAAGATAAACATGCAAAAAAAATCGTTTTCATCCTGGACTTTGGTTTAGGTCCAGTGTGCCCAGAAAGAAGAGAGAATTACACAGTGGGGCACATGAGCAACAAACCAGGAAGACAGAGATAAGTTCAAAAAAGAAAGAAAAAAAAAAAAAAAAAAAAAAAAAGAAACTTGATTCACCTTTCGGTCGCAATGGTCTCTCTACAAGTATTATAACGTACCATGACATCACTGAGCCATTTAATCACCAAATGTATATTGACCCTACTTATAGAAAAGGGGAAAATCTCAAAACAAAGCTTGTACAAGCAATGCCAAATTTGCTTCCAAAGCGATTATTGACAACCTTCTGCTTTTTAACAATGTAATCTTCCCGCAATTAAGTTAGGTATTGATTTCATCAACACATTCCATAAATCTCCAAACCATTCATGCTGAACCACTCATACTCTTCAGATGTGACCGACATTTCTGCTCACGGAGTTTCATTAGTCTCTTATTCACCAGGACCTTTGGCTGATCGTCAGAGCTCTTTGAATAGATGGAGGCAACTGACAAGGACACCAGCTGTTACCACTTCCATTCACAATAGTTTTAGTGGCACAAGCTTTTTTAAAAAATCCGTGGAAGAGTGCTCACTCACTTATTCACATTAGTTGTGCAGCTGATGGCTATTACACATAATCAGAGCAACATTAAAGCTGTCACTGCCCTTACAATTGAATCGATAAATAGATAAGAAGGAAATATTTAGAATGAGCAGCGAGCGGGCAAGACTTGCCAGATGACCAGCCAATGCATTAACCCAGTGCCCTAGTCAAGCCACGAAAGTCTCCGCTGAACACACAGGAGGAAACACTAAGATGCCCTCTTGACCCTTCTCTGATTGGGCCAAGAAGATGACCCCTCCATGCCAGGCAGTTCTCCACTATTTGGCATGATTTCGCGGGGGGATTGCCTCAACCTCCAACACTCGACAGAGGCCATAAATGCCTTTGACCCGCATCAATCTAATATATCAGTCTGATGACCACAAGCGACAACTATCGTACAAGCCACAGGGCCACACATCTCATTCGAAAGGCCAGTTGGTGAGAGGAAAAGGACGTAGGAGGAAGAAGGGTGGGTGGACGGAAGAGGGGGAAAGTGTTCAGATGTAGCGGTGGGACGCGTAAGGAATGAGAGCGCTAAGAAAGAGCATGAGATGGCGCTAAAGAAAGAGCAGGATGGAGGTGGGGAGGGGGGGGGAGGGGGTTGAAGGAGGTAAGAATGTGGAGATGATGGGCTTTGTTGACAGAGTTATATGGTCTGGTAGAATTTGAGAAAGGGGGTCGGAGGGGAAGTGGTGAGGTAGGGGAAGTGGGAAAGGGGATGTTGGTGTGAGGGTGGAGGAGGCGAGGTGTTGGTGAGCGATGGGTGGAGGGCATGCTAAAGGTGGCGGGAGGGAGAGGGGGGTGAGGGGGTGTCATCTGGTAAAAACCAAGCAATGATTGAAATGTCCCACCTAGCTGAGGTTCCCTCGGATACGTATGGCTCCTTCAAATGTACAATAAACACACGCCCACTGTTTTGTAAGCCCTGTCTGCCTAAGCTACACCGTGGACATCAAACAAACAGTAATCCATTTCCTGCAAAACTGAGTTTCTGTTTGTATAGCCACATCCCATAAGAGGATTTGCTTATCCTCTAACCGTTCATGAACTGCTCCCTTGGATCGGTTTCAACGTGTCTTCATATGCCACAGCTGGTGGCGAATCAAAAACACAAAGAACCCATGGCGGAGTTCCCATGGCGGAGACTGGTCGTGTCTGTGGGTGTGTTGGCTGGGCCTGTATAAAAATCAAAACTCTCTCTCTCTCTCTCTCTCTCTCTCTCTCTCTCTCTCTCTCTCAAAGAATCTAAAACTTGTATGTGCTGATCACTGACGTTAAGGATGATGATGAAAACGGCGCTATGGGGTTACATGTTGCGCTGAACCTACAGGCAGGCGTTTAGTCTTCCCTCATTCCATTCCACCAGGCTCAAAAGACATGCGTACAGTGTTGGACAGCAAAGATATGTACAACGCACGTCAGAAATCTGGTTGGGAAAGGGGTGATGATGCATGTATTAGCTTAAATGATGTGCCTGAGTGTAATCCTTTTCACACTGTGCAGTTAAAAAATCCAACGGTGGAGGTTCAAAAAAAAAGAAAGGAAGAAAGACAAAAAAGAAAGAAAGAAAGGATGGAAGAAAGAAAGAAACAAAGAAAAAGAAAAGAAAGGAAGGAAAAGAAAGAAAGAAAGAAAGCGAAAAAAAGAAAGAAAGAAAAGAAAGAAAGAAAGAAAGAAAGAAAGAACTCAGCATCCTCCATCTGCCCTGCGATTACCTAATTTTAGCTGTTTTCTTGAGGCTTTAACGGATGATGAGCTATTCAGAAAATGGTGTGAACAGATTTATTTATTGATGACCGCTGGGCACCTGTTGATTCCTTGGACAGCTGCTCCAGTCTGCAGTTGACGTTAGCGTGTGACACTTGAGGGACAATGATCGGTGGAACCAATACATTTCGGAAAATTGGAAATGCTCGCGAATCATTCTCAACCCTTCCTCAGCATGTGGTCGAGTTGTTTACCATCAAAATGCCAACGTTTTCACCGTCTACCAAATTTTAGCAAAGTAGTCCATTTCCTTTTCGGATTTTTTTAAACAGGGATTTTGTAAACGCGACATTCTTTTTTCTCAAACTTCAATATAGAATCCCTTTATTGATCATCTCTGAGTGGTATTACGTGTGATGGGAGATGGCGGATCAATGATGAGCATGAAAAGACCCTATTGATTTCCATTCCGTATTGGGACTGTGTGTCAGATATCTATTCTTTGTTTAATGCTGTCGTCAACCAGGTTCAAAAGACGGGGACATACGGCGTTAAGTTACAAGATTTCAACACAACTCTTCTGGAACACATACATTAAATGGATGGATCTCGACTGTGTTGATTCAATCTTCATGTTTCAGATCCTAACAAATGTTGGAAAAGAGTTGACTGGAATGGGAACTCTCTCTCTCTCTCTCTCTCTCTCTCTCTCTCTCTCTCTCTCTCTCTCTCAACACACACACATTATATATATATATATATATATATATATATATATATATATATATATATATATATATATATATAAGTTTAAAAATATGATTAAAAAAGGAGATTAAAAAACCAGGAGATTAAAAAACCACCAACAAACTTGTTTCAAGCTCTCTGCTCTCTTCAGGGTGTTCATTTTGGGCACGCTACCGGTGTTATATATTGTGTGTGTGTGTAAGCGTGAGTTCTGCATGTGTTTCACGTGGCCTGTATCTGCATGTGTTTCACGTGGCCTGCATTTGCATGTGTTTCACGTGGCCTGTATTCTGCATGTGTTTCACGTGGCCTACATGTCCCTTCCCGGTTGAGCGTTTTTAGAATTCTTGCTGGCTCTCTACTTTTATTTGTGATATATATATATATATATATATATATATATATATATATATATATATATATATATATATATATATATATGTGTGTGTGTGTGTGTGTGTGTGTGTGTGTGTATGTGTGTGTGTGTGTGTGTGTAAAATCCATGGTGTTCGAACCCAACGCCATCCACACTGCATCCCTCAATGCCAACCACTTCACCATGATGGCTGCTCTGTGTGTTGAAGCCTTACAATGATTTCTGCATTGTGAACATGTGGACACTGTGTCTGGCGAACTCAAGAAAACAACCATGGTGCCATCTGTTACATCTGTTGGGTATAAAGTGAGCAGCATGATCCAATTTGATCGGGTGAAAATGTCCAAGCGGAACACGTTCTTATTTGCTACTGTTATTTGCTCGTTAATACAAAGTATAATAGCAATGGTACCTAGGCATCGTGTGTAGTATATAGCAATGGTACGTAGCCATCGTGTATAGTATATAGCAATGGTACCTAGCCATCGTGTATAGTTAATTGGTTCCTGGTCACCTTTTCCACTGTTGATTCCCATGGAAAGGAAAATGTATAACAGACCGAAAAAAAAATCTGCTTCAGAATGTTTTCATTTTATTTCATTGTTCAGTTCTTTGTGTGTCATGTGCCATCATTGTGTTATCACCTCGTCGTGCAGATTATTAGTATTACATGCATTCAATTCAGCATACCCAACACATATTCACTGGTACTAATAATGTGTATTACAGTGGGTATAGCGAATACACAGCATAGTGTGTGCAGTGATGAGGCACGCAAGCTCTCGATGTACGTGAGTTACTCATGTATGTGATGTTTTATTTTTCAGTCCGATGTTATATATGTGTCAATAATGACATGGGTTTTTTTTCTCTAGAGATAATAACCTTTTTTTCAATGCTGGTCGATGAAAATGAGGATGATGAAGATGATGCTACGCATTTCCATTCGGCCTGAGACTGCATGACAGGGCTGTACTCTACGCTTCCTTTCATAATATATCCCGGCCTCAACCAGGCCCAAGAGATACAGACACTTGCAGTGTTGGTCAGGAATTTGAGAGCAACACTCTCAGAGACGCATCCATTAATTGGATGAAACTCAACTGCGTAGTCCCAGTCTTCCCAACTAAGCCCGTAGCAAACTCAATTCTGGGCAGGAGCGGTCGAGGCAGAAAAATCACACATTACTCTGATGGGAATCGAACCCATGACCTCCCAGCCGAGAGTCCTCGACGCTAACCACTTCGCCACGGCGGCTGGTCAGAGATAATAAACTCAATTTAAATCTTGTGAGACCTCTTCTTTGCCAGGTCATCGCGCTTTCCTCGTGAACATTACACGATTGGAAAAGTCTCTCAGAGAAGGAATAGGAAAGGACGTGACGGTGTATGTCATGGCTGGTCAGGAAATTTTTCAACACATACGCAACGCAATCTCCATGATCGCAAAACCATTAATTTTGGATTCTTGTGCTCGAGGCGCTATTCCCAGTTCTTTCCTCTCCTAAGCCCGTACTCAAACTCAATCTGGCCAGAGAGGCAGAGAAATCACACATTCCTCTGCTGGCTTCGCGAACCCATGATCTCTCGACGCATTACCTCCCTTCTCGAGAGTCTTTCCGCTACTCCTGGCTGTGTCGCTTGTTACCGCGGCTGGTCAGAGATAATAATCTCAATTTAAATCTCTGTGCCATGTTCTCGCGCTTTCTCTCCTCGTGAACATTACCGATTGGAAAATCGCTCAGGCTGAAGGAATCGGACCTTTAATCTCTTGACTGTGTGGGTCAGTCCTGCCTGAATGATGTTGTCTGAGAAAGGAATTCATCTTGTCAGGGGATATCTTACCTGTCCGAAGAGCTCAGCAATCTACTGCTTTGTGAAATACGCATCCTCTGCTTTTTACAGTTGCTTCTCTCTCTCTCTCTCTCTCTCTCTCTCTCTCTCTCTCCTCCCTCACTCTCTCTCTCTCTCTCTCTCTCTCCTCTCTCTCTCTCTGTGTGTGTGTGTGTTTGTGGTGTGTGTGTGTGTGTGTGTGTGTGTGTGTGTGTGACTGTGGCACAAATGGATGATAAGCTATTCAAATATGCTGTGAACATGGTCTTTTTCCTTTCAATCTGTAGGGGGTGCTATCGATTGTGGAACTGATGGGACAATAAGCATCAAAATCATCAAATTTATTGGAGGGGAGGGGGGGGGGGGGGCGAATGCTCGTGACGCATACACCTCCCTCCTCAGCAAGTTTTCCATTTGTTTGCCATCAAAATGTCAACGTTGAACTAATCTATAGAATTCTACCCCAAAAGCTCATTTCCTTTCACATATTCATTCAGCATGGACGCTCTGAAAGCTACTTTTTTTTCCATTCATTGTTCTAAAACTTCCCTCGTCGTCGATCATCTCCGAGTGGTTATGTGTAGAGCGATGGCGAAGCACAGGCAATGTTTATACTTCAATGAAGAAAATTGGTCGTATTGATGAAGCTTTCAACCAACCATAGGTCATGTCGTTTCTCATACAACACCATGTACTGATCTTCACGAGAAGAAGACGTGATAACATTTTGGCTTACCTTTATTGCACTGGTCAAGTGAGACCGTAGCTAGTTCTAATGTAGGCTAAGTAAAATACAGTTCAAAGCATGCTCTTTTCCTTCAAAATACGCTGATAATCGTTGCTTTAAGACACGCTGGGTCCTTCACAGGCTGAATGGCTGCCAAACATTTAGTCCGAAATAAGAGTGTGGAGGTGCATGGATGATTCCTCGTTGTTGAGGATAGCCCCCACTTGGAGTTTCTGTTCATGTCCTGAGCGAGAATCGTACTATCTTACATGGCCTCACTGACACAGCATTAAACTCTCTGTCAAAGCTGGACAACCCTTCCAGAGCATGCACATTATTGTATGGCGCTGCATTCATCTTTTCTGTCTGTATATGTCCAGCTTACCTATGAAATTGAGTATGCCTGCAACATTTACCTACTGTAGACTCCCTTAATTCTGTGTTGTTGTTTTCTTTTTACATGCACCCTATAGTCAAATGATCACAGTATTTGCCTGCAGGAGCTGATGGTTTTGAGTGTGAACCACTCGTGGTGTCGGAGATTTTCCGCTTGAAAAATCCTCTCTGTCCATCTTGCTGTAAAATGGGTATCTGAGTCGGTTCAGCGAAGGTCAAAGATGGTGGAAGACGGATGTCACTGCCTTCCATCACGACTTGACCCTGAAAAGGTGAACCTCCAAGAGTTCATTGTCCCTATGGTCATTTAATCTTCAACCTCTATGTGCATATTTCACTTGGCATTTTGGTTTCACTATGTCATCGAAAGAAAACAAAAGAAGAACCATGCAAGAATCAAACCACAGATTCAGGGTTCTCTTGCGTCAAACTGAGTGCTGTACCCACCAGGCCATCCTCTGCACACTGATACCTAGAAAACCGAGACAGAGTTCTCGGCGCGTCTGGGTTTCCCATGGGTGTGATCAGCATGTGGATCGTGTCTCTGTATTCTGTCTGGTAGTTTTCATTTGGTGCTTCGCTTACTGATAGAGTCCTGAATGGCGAAAATCTACAATGAAGGTAAAGACACAGCATCGACACGGCTGAGGACATTTGGGGAAAAAGATTAGCATACCATCAGCACAATGGAACGGAAAGACACGCTTGTCACAGTCTCATGAATTATTACGCTCACGCTGCCAGCCTATCGGAAGAACGCTTTTCACAGTCTCTTTGATGACAGAATCTGCCAGAACGTCCCTTCTTTTGATGTCCTCGCCCCTTCCCCCCCCCCCCCCCTCAACTCTCATCTCCTTTCCTCGTAGTCATTTCCCATTAACACTGCTGCCCCACAGCTCTCGAATGAAAGCTTCGATGTTATCTTTCTTTCGGCGCGTCAGCATCCTGACTTCCTAATGAATCTGTTCTTTTCTGTAGACTCGTTTCCATCATATATATGTTGTTCAGTGCAGTAAGCGAGCAAGACTAGAGAAACGGCGGTCCTGAATTAATCTCAGATACAGTTTCACGCTATATTCCTGTCTACCTATATGCTGTGAAGTTTAAAGTCACGTTGTCTATAGCCTTGTCCAACGCGAAGGCCGAATCATGCTTGCAATCCGTAAAATCTGTATAATCGAACTATGGATAACATTTGAGGGTTCCGGTCAGTATGAAAAATAACCAAATTAAGCAACATTAATTCGGTGAAACCTATGAGTTCAACTCAATATATCTAAAATCAATATGCTGTTAAAAGTCAGTACTGATTGGACTCATACAATTTTATTTATAAACTATATATTCTTAAGCTAAGATGCTCTGGTTATCTGGAAACTGAAAACAAAACATATGCTTACATTAGAAGAAAGCCTGTTACACACCTAGAGAGAGAACGTAGAGAGAAAAGGCAAATTACAATAGAGGACTGATGAACTGTGAGTTCTGAGCCATGCTTTTCCTCTCTTGACTTGGCCACACTGGCCTGGCCTTAGATGTAAGAAATTGACAGTCATCCAAACCAGAACTTCTGCGACGGTCAGGTCAGTGAGTGGCCGTATGGACACATGACTGGCTTGGCAAGGGTTTATCTCGTACAGTGCTCAGGATCGCTCATGTAACGAACAGTTCCAGTCACGTGTTCACCTAATTTCGCTGAAAGACAAATGACAATATGCAATTGTTTAAAAATGGTTTATCTTTTGATAGCTTTCTTTTTCTTGTTCTCCAAGAAGGGTGTTTCATTTTCTGTTCTAATTTCCCCCCTTCACCTTCTCTTCTTTGATTATCTTTTCTGCTCCTCCTCCTCTTCCTCCTCCCCCTCCTCTTTTTTCCCTCCTCCTTCTCTTCTTCTTCTCTTACTCCTCCTCTTTCTTTCCCTCCTCCTTCCGCTTTCTTTTTCTTCTTTTTCATCTTTACAACCCATGCACCTATACGTCTTCTTTCTTCCTTTTTCATTTTACAAACATGCACCTATACGTCGTTGACTTTTATGCATTTATTCACACGTTATTTGTTTTATGCAGCAAAATTGCCCAAAGCATAGGTATCCCCTCCCCTCCTCTCTCTCCCTCTCTCTCTCTCTCTCTCTCTCTCTCTCTCTCTCCGTGATATAACCAGAATGTTCTAATACAGTGTACAGCTAGCCTGCTGGAAAAAAAGCTATTTCCTTCTTCATTCAAATCGTTAGTTCTTAATGTGTGTGGCCTATGAAAAGAGACAGAAATTGTTTGTTTGTTCGTTTCATTGTTTATAATCTACTGTATAACGTAATCAGTCTGCGAGAAGATTTACAACTAAGCGTCACAAAAATAACCACAATGACAGCTTTACATATATCAGTACCAAGCTTTTTCAATATGAGCGTTTTCAAAAAGACGGTAAATAAAAAAAAACAAACAAACACACACACACACACACACACACACACACACACACACAACACACACACACACACCACGCACACACGCACACACACACACACACACAGACCCAGAGAGAGAGAGAGGAGAGAGAGAGAGGAGAGAGAGAGAGAAGAGAGAGAGACAGAGACAGAGACAGAGACAGGAAAGAGAGAGGGAAGACAAAAAGGGGGGGGGGGGGGGGGAGGGGAAATGAGGAAGACAGGACTTATGACCGCTTAAGTGTGTCTTTTCGTTTGTTTGAAACTCTCTCGTCTTCATGATGTGGTTACGTGAAATACACATTGCCTTTTTAGCTCATGCATTGGACCTCCCGAGGTCACATAGCAAGTGAGAGATGACAGCTTACACACAGAGATCGTCGTCCTGCGTAACCTGCTTTCATACACACAGGCGCAGAGATGCACGGGCCTACACTCATATCCAAGAACACGCGCGCGCACGCACGCACGCACAAGCACACACACACACACACACACAACACACACACACCACACACACACACACCACACACATACGCACGCAAGTACGACATACGCAAGCATTATATACATACACAATACACACACACACACACATACATACATACACACGCACGTACGCGTGCGGCAAGTGCACACAAGCACACACACACACACCACACCACACACACACACACACACACATGCAAGCCACGCACACACGCACACACGCACACCACAGACACGCTCACACACACGCACACACGAGCAACACACACAATGACACAGACACACAACGGCGCGCGCGGCGCGCGCGCCACGCACACACTGGGAAGAGAGAGAGAGAGAGAGAGATGAGAGAGGCTGAGAGAGAGAGGGAGAGAGAGAGAGAGAGGAGAGAGAGAGAGAGAGAGAGAGAGAGAGAAGCACACGCGCGTGAACCCAAATACTCGCAAGTACGCAAACTACGCATGCATGTAGAGAGAGAGAGAGGAGGAGAGAGAGAAGAGAGAGGGAGAGAGAGAGAGAGAGAGAGAGAACAGATGAGAGAGAGGAGAGACAGACAGACAGACAGACAGAGACAGACACAGAGACAGACAGACAGAGACAGAGAAGAGGGACACGGAGGGTTGAGAAGACAGATAGACAGAAGGCAGACAGAGAGAAGAGGGAGGGAGGGAGACAGACCAGATAGAAAGACAGAGGGACAGGCAGACAGACAGACGGGAGACAGACAGACACAAAACGAGACAGACAGACAAGACAGAGAGAGAGAGGGACGGACAGACCGATGGGACAGGGGCAGCGGTAGCCTGAGAGACAAACAGACGACGGGACAGGAGAGAGAGAGAGAGAGAGAGAGAGAGGGAGATGCGAGATGAGAGAGAGAGAGAGGAGAGAGAAGAGAGAGGAGAGAGAGAGGAGAGAGAGGAGAGAGGGCCGGAGAGCAAGTAGGCAAACATACACAGATTAGTTAGGCTTTTTCTCCCCTTTCGTTTGAAACTGAATATAAACAAATGGCGCCGTTAACACAGGGGCATCAATCCGGAACCTTTTAACCGTCGTAATCTGCTTCAATCTCCTATTCAACCACCTTCACCTCTGCTTCCGATTCCAGAGTTCATGGAACGGAAGGGGCAATGGGGCAGGGATGGACCGGTGGGGAATGTTTGCAATAATTCTTCTTATTTGCCATGCTTTGATGGACAGAAATTATTTTGTAAAGCCAGAGACTGGGACACGGCAAGCAACTTGAAATAGGAAGGCGGAGAGAGAGAGAGAGAGAGAGAGAGAGAGAGAGAGAGAGAGAGAGAGAGAGAGAGAGAGAGTCAATTACTGACAGACAGATAAAACAACCAGACAGACAACAAAAAAAAGCATAGGATGATAGCCTTCCATTCTTTATTTCTTTTCAGCTAGATGTAAACAAAGTGGCGCAATTTTCACAGCAAAGGAACATAATTATCACTCCAGAAGATTTCAGACCGTCAGCTTCCTCTTAACGCCTCTACCTACTACCCCCACATCCGCCATTCCCATCTGCTCCCGCCTCCCTCTCTGCGTAGGGTTCTGCAGGCCAGGGAACGTGGAATGGATAGATATTACCACCGTTATCGCCAAACTTTGAAAGTTTTGATAGAAAGGGTTTTCTATGACTGCAGACCACGACATGATATGCAAATTGAAATTGTTGAAAAGAGAGAGAGAGAGAGAGAGAGAGAGACACACACACACACACACACACACACACACACACACACACACACACACACACACACACCACACACACACACACACACACACACACACACACACAACACACACACACACACAGAGAGAGAGAGAGAGAGAGAGAGAGACAGAGAGAGAGAGAGAGAGAGAGAGAAGTCGATGGTTAGGTCCACATATCCAGATAGACAGACAGAAATAGACAGACTGGTCTAAAGATAGGTCGACATATATGAGTGGTATAGTCAGAGACAAATATGGAGAGAGAGAGAGGAGAGAGAGAGAGAGAGAGAGAGAGAGAGAGAGAGAGAGAGAGAGAGAGAGAGAGAGAGAGAGAGAGAGAGAGAGAGAGAGAGAGAGAGCAGCTTAGCGTGCGTCAAACCGTACATTTGCGAGCACCCAGCATGACCTCTGCCTTCATGATTTACTACATAGAAGGGGGATGCCACTAAGCTGTGCTTAATGAAACAGGCAGTGAGAAGAGCTATGAATTGTGCCATGCACTGTGCTGGCATCGGCTGGCTTCACCGAAAACTCAGCCTGAAAACAAACATCACAGGGATGATGTTGTTAACATGTTCATCTCGGTTTCATTTTGTTAATGGGACTCACCATGGCATTCACGCTATTTAAATAGCTCTGAGGCAATCTTTCTTTCCTCAAACACATCGCTTGAGGGTGAAACACACCCAACGCCTTGGTTTTGCTGCTTTTGTACACGACTTGTATTTAAATTAATGAAATGGTTCAGCAAAGTGTTCTTATGTATAACAAAATGGTGTAACTCTAGCTAAGTAGACCACGATCGCGCTTGCCCTTCTCTTCCCTACAGTTAACATTGTATGTTCTGCGAGTGTTATTGCAGCCTGCATGTCTGGTATTAAACAAGTCTATCTAAAGTCAGATCACAGATGTTGCAAATTGTCTTGCATTTTAAAGTGGTCGAACTATTAGGTGGACGGTAAAGGTAGTTGGTGTGTGTCTTCTTATTCAAACAGGTCTAAAGATGGGCATGTGATATTCGTAAATAACATACCTTATTTCTAGCAGCTCCAAGTATAGACAGGCATAATCGTTCCCTAAATATCTCATTATCAATATTATGTTTTCAAGGTTAAGAAATAAGGCGACCATTGCTGTGGATAGACAAAGAGGTTGAACTTGAAGTGTAAAAAATTACACCTCCCTTTTTGAAAGCCTATGGAAAGCACTGGATACTACATTCTGAACAAAATCATTTGCTATACCTATTCTGAGTCGGCATTCGTTTACTGAGTGAGGTTGGTCAGTACGAAATAACCCAATGATGTTATTCAGCTTGTACCTAATATAGCGCATAACACCAAAAATACCGTATTACTGTATCCACTAAGGGGAAAAAAACTACAATGCTATCGTCTCCCAACGAAGCAAGTCGATCAGTCAATCAATGACATCCTGATCATAACGCCTTTCACCTCCATAGACTGGGCAGGACAGAACATCAAAGTGCATCCCAGTGGATACACATTATCTTGAATGAGAGACATACACGACAGTTTGTCTATGCCATGAGTGTTCTGTGTGCATCACATGTATCACAGGTAGATGAACGACATGCACTCAGAACCAACAATCAAACAGGGTCTGACACGCATTCCATCTCCTCGGCACGGGATTGCAAACATCAAATTCCTGTCAGAAGATACATGCTACTTAAACAGATAGACTCGTGTTCAAAGGGTGGGGAACGCATTGTTCTCCAGTGGGTGCTTTCTGCGCTCTATGACTCATCTAAGGTGTTGTTCAGGAGAATTAGCGAAAAGCCAACACCATTGCTTAGCATTACGTGGAGCACCTCATCCTTGCTGCTGGATCGTGGCTGCTTGCAAACAGGAAGCACTCCCACATACATGCAGAAGGAACTCGATGGAATTATAAAGATTGTCCTGCATTTAAAAATCTATTCAAAAACGTAAAATTATCTTTTTGATAAAAAAAACAATAAACTAAGATTAGCCAAAAAATCTAAAAGGTGGAAATATAAAAGACACGGCCTCTAGAAGCAACAAACCCACGTGGGTTACAAATTGAAAGTTACTCAAAAGATTACCAAGGTATTGAAACACTAGTCTCCACAAACCCCTCAACAGCTCCAAGGTGAACGAAAGGACATGCGCGAGCAAAACCGATGAACAAAACCCGGCCGTCATGCCTTTCATTTCTATAGAACGGGTAATGCAAAACAGCAAGGTTAACCCGGCGGCCGTCATGCCTTTCATTTCTATAGAACGGGTAATGCAAAACAGCAAGGTTAACCCGGTCCTCATGCCTTCCATTTCTATAGAACGGGTAATGCAAAACAGCAAGGTTAACCCGGCCGTCATGCCTTCCATTTCTATAGAACGGGTAATGCAGAACAGCAAGGTTAACCGGCCGTCATGCCTTCCATTTCTATAGAACGGGTAATGCAGAACAGCAAGGTTAACCCGGTCCCCATGCCTTCCATTTCTATAGAACGGGTAATGCAAAACAGCAAGGTTAACCCGGTCCTCATGCCTTCCATTTCTATAGAACGGGTAATGCAAAACAGCAAGGTTAACCCGGCCGTCATGCCTTTCATTTCTATAGAACGGGTAATGCAAAACAGCAAGGTTAACCCGGTCCTCATGCCTTCCATTTCTATAGAACGGGTAATGCAAAACAGCAAGGTTAACCCGGCCGTCATGCCTTTCATTTCTATAGAACGGGTAATGCAGAACAGCAAGGTTAACCCGGTCTCATGCCCTTCCATTTCTATAGAACGGGTAATGCAAAACAGCAAGGTTAACCCGGTCTCCATGCCTTCCATTTCTATAGAACGGGTAATGCAAAACAGCAAGGTTAACCCGGCCGTCATGCCTTTCATTTCTATAGACGGGTAATGCAGAACAGCAAGGTTAACCCGGTCCCCATGCCTTCCATTTCTATAGAACGGGTAATGCAAAACAGCAAGGTTAATGGTTCATTTCAGGAAATGCACGTGTCACTTTAAAAGATATCTTGCGTGTACAGTGAAGGGAGAATGACAACGAACTGCGCTCTGTGCGACTATTTTGTATGTGTTCTTGTTCTTCTGAGGTGGTCAGGAGAATCACCCAGCTACAGATGGGGTCACTGTGCTCAGAGAACATTGGGTTTGTTACTGAGTTATGTTTACCTGCTAATAAGGTGCACGTCCACACAAACAGACAGAAAACTCCCAGAAACCAGGTAGGTGGGTCCGCCTGCCTCTGTCAAAGATGACTCGAAAAAGCAAATTGAGTGTTCATCGCAAGGACAAGCATCTGTTTTTAATTAAACTATGCCCGCCAATCAAAAGGTAGAAATAAAACAGACAGTCCAAGGGCACAAGCAATCAAGGATAAAACGCCAAAAGAATGATAGGTGCGCGCGCTCGCGTGCATGTGTGTGTGTGTGTGTGTGTGTGTGTGTGTGTGTGTGTGTGTGTGTGTGTGTGTGTGTGTGTGTGTGTGTGAGTGAGTGAGAGAGTGTGCGCATGTGTGCATGTGTGCATGCGAGTGTGTATGAGTAAATGTGCGTGCGTGCGTGTATGCGTGCGTGCGTGCGTGCATGCGTGAGTGCGTGTGTGCGTGCGTGCGTGCGTGCGTGGTGTGTGTGTGTGTGTGTGTGTGTGTGTGTGTGTGTGTGTGTGTGTGTGTGAGAGAGAGAGAGAGAGAGGGGGGGAAAGAAAGAGAGAGAGAGGGAGAGAGAGAACACGAAGATGAAAAAAGTAATGTGGGAGTTATTGTATGAGACTTTTCTTTTTACTTTGTATGATTTCATTTACTCAAATTGTTCTCAGCCTATTGCTCTCATGCAAGGCTTCAATTTACGGTTACTCAAGGCAATAGAGCAAAAGAGTTAATAAACATCTACATAATATGAAAACCGTATCTAGCATGGATTTGTAATACATCCTTTCGATTCTAGACCACGCGCATTTGTGTGTGTGTGTGTGTGTGTGTGTGTGTGTGTGTGTGTGTGTGTGTGTGTGTGTGTGTGTGTGTGTGTTGTGTGTGTGTGTGTGTGTGTGAAACTGAGCACACCAAAGCCATAACGAGTGTTGTGAATAGCTAACGACTAACTGCCACTACGCTGCCATCATTGCCATCACTCAGTCTCCTGGAGTGCTGGTGGACTGCACGGCCAGGTGACACACATGACTGTCCAACCACCTCACTTGTTCTTTGATCCCCATGATCCCCATACACTGTTCCCCTCTGATCTGGTCCACATGGAATTCATCTGACAGACTCAGCAACAGATCTGTAGCACACACCCACAACCCTCCAAGGGAAACAGCCCTATACACCAGTCCTCCTTGGGCGGGCTGACAGGGTCTGTCGCTTTGGTGGGACAGCCAGACATTAATCTCCGTTTGATAAGACTCTCTGCTCACGCGGAATGATCTTTCGCTTCGGCAGGCTAGAGCTGATCGATTGAGGAATAAAGGTAGGGGACGGGCATTCCTCTGTTCTGCCTGGTGAGGAAAAGGAAACATACCGGGTCTGTTTTTCACCTACAGAGCAAAACGTGCAGTGTACACTGTTTAGTTTCTTTTTTTTTAATCTATTGTCCATGTAAATACTGCTACTTTTTAACATGTCATATTTATGTTGTTTTCAACTAATATTTTGCAAAGTAGTGTCCTAAGGCAATGTAAATATTGCGAACAATTGAATAATTCTATGCGGTACTTGTTTCTTGGCTCCTTTCTTCGTTCTTCCTTCTTTTCTACTTTCCTTCCTTCCTTTCTTCCTTCCTTTCCTTCTATAGTCTGTCTAGCTACAGTACATATACTGCAGAGGGCACATGGTGACCACACCAATAAACAAGTACAGAGAAAATAAGGATAGCAAGCAGTAATACTGCCAGGTGTCTTAAAAACAGATTTTACAAGAAGATAGAACCACACATCACAGTATTCACTTTCCCCTTCATTAATTCAAATGGCACCACGGGCCATGTTCCTTTGTCTTGGATGCGCAGAGACTGGCACTGGTCAATGCCAGACACTTCTGAGAGCAAATTCGATGGAAGAATAGGTGAAGACAAAAGGCCAGAACTAAGCAATATGTCCATATATTCCAGGCTGAAGGGTCTATGTAGACAGGTGTTGAGAAAGTGACGACTCTGACAGGTATTTCTATCTGGATTTGTGAAATATGAAAGCTTCAAGTATAGAAATAAGATTCCATATCTGAAGGATAAGGTATCACATAGCGATCATCAGATACAGGATATAATACATATCAGTGGTAAACTACGTTCTTTTGAAAACAAAAACGATCAATGAAGGGCAAACACTGGTAGAATTCATGAATGTAACAATATGAAGATCAATCCACTTCAAGCCAAAGAACGTAAAAAGAACGACTCCATAATGGTTGTCACATCAATTCATTCGTTGTCTAAAACTAAACCTTAGAAACGATAAAGTGTGAAGGCTTGTGAAACAAACTCAATATATCAAACAGAACGACGCTTTGAGCAATCAACTTTTTGCAGAAAGTAAACAGTTAATATTTGCGAAACTGCTCTGCCACTTAAGACATGAAACTCTGAGTACTGCTCTAGCCCGTTCTTCACAGTATTCGCCCGATCAACATGTTGTGAAAGAGCATGGGAACTGCCGAGTCTACAACTGTACATGAAAAGATTACATGGAACGTTTCTTCCTTGACTGCACTAAAAAAAAAAAGCTCAGCTAATGAGTGAATGAAAACAGTCACAGGAGTCTCACTACCATCGCTGTGGGAAATAGCGCTACTCGGAATCCTTACAAAGACAGCCATACCGC
>JADBJO010011516.1:20000-27500 GCA_016801955.1 Conus betulinus | reverse complement strand
GCAATGTGTGTCATGTGTGTCGTACTGACAGCCATCTAGGGAGTGTTGTGCTGTGCAGTGTGTGTCATGTGTGTCATACTGACAGCCATCTAGGGAGTGTTGTGCTGTGCAATGTGTGTCATGTGTGTCATACTGACAGCCATCTAACATTGTCGTGTGCTGTGCAATGTGTGTCATGTATGTCATACTGACAGCCATCTAGGAGTGTTGTGCTGTGCAATGTGTGTCATGTGTGTCATACTGACAGCCATCTAGGGAGTGTTTGTGCTGTGCAATGTGTGTCATGTATGTCATACTGACAGCCATCTAGGGAGTGTTGTGCTGTGCAATGTGTGTCATGTGTGTCATACTGACAGCCATCTAACATTGTCGTGTGTGCTGTGCAATGTGTGTCATGTATGTCATATACTGACAGCCATCTAGGGAGTGTGTGCTGTGCAATGTGTCATGTGTGTCATACTGACAGCCATCTAACATTGTCGTGTGCTGTGCAATGTGTGTCATGTATGTCATACTGACAGCCATCTAGGAGTGTGTTGTGCTGTGCAATGTGTGTCATGTGTGTCATACTGACAGCCATCTAGGGAGTGTTGTGCTGTGCAATGTGTGTCATGTATGTCATACTGACAGCCATCTAGGGACTACTGTGCTGTGCAATGTGTGTCATGTGTGTCATACTGACAGCCATCTAATATTGTCGTGTGCTGTGCAATGTGTGTCATGTATGTCATACTGACAGCCATCTAGGGAGTGTTGTGCTGTGCAATGTGTGTCATGTATGTCATACTGACAGCCATCTAGGGACTACTGTGCTGTGCAAATGTGTGTCATGTGTGTCATCTGAAGAAGTTCTTTCTGTCAAAATTCCCTTGTCGGTGTTATATGAACGTGTTACAGTGTATTAAGGCGTGACTTTGCTGTTGCCTAGATTGTGCAGTTTACTTCTTTGCTATACTATCTATTGTGGCACTGTTTATCACGGCACTGAGATGAAAATGATGATCTGCGAGAGATATATTTGACAATAAATACAATTGTTTCTGTGTCCTTTTTATGTTTGGTGTGTGTGAATGACAATGTTTGGTCATTACACAGTAGAGATGACCACCCTACCTGTTGACATCTTTTGACCTTACTTGTATCCTTAAATGGGCCATCGAGTATTTTAATTTTTTTACATAATGATTTCAGATTTTTTTCATGCAACTCATTTCTTAATAACGCTTTCTTCTTGTTTTGCTTGTTTTATTCTTGACTGGCTGATTTAGAGTAACACTGAATTGTGTGTTGAGCCTCTTGTGGTGAGAATACCATAAAACTATGGACTGTGGTGTGTGTCTCCACCAAATAGTATTATGCTAGTAAGTATATCATTAACAATCAGCTCGGCAACAAACAACATTGTCTGAATAGTTGAGGGAGAAAGATGATTAAAAAAGCAACGTTTCATTTAAAGGAAAGTAAAGGAAGGACACTCTCTAGTCCCAACCAGACAAACTTTGGGTCTGATGGTTCGCTGTGTCTGGTTCCCACGTGGAAGAAGTGCCATCGATCAAACTTACATCGGACTAGATAACTGAAACAGAACAGATGGTGTTTCGCAGTAGGATGCTTCAGACTACTGGAATTAACAATGGTCACGAGTGGGATGACAAGTTTGAAAGACACAGGAAAATCTCGGACTTGTTTCAGTTTTAAGCGCTGTCAAAGGCCTACTAGTCCTCCATCATTTGTCCATTGTTATTATTATTATTATTATTATTATTATTACTATTATTGTGGTTGTTGTTCTTGCTGTTGTTCTTGTTAATATTATTAACATCATCATCGTTGTTGTTGCTGTTGTTGTTAATGTTGTTGTTAGTATTATAATCATGCAGAAAAAGAGAAAATTTCCTCTGCGAAAGATGATCCAATGAAGATAGATTCAAAGGCAGTGATACGTCCATTGGCAATTAGGCACCTAAGGCATGTTTGCATGTTCAAGATCATACACACTTACCCCCCTCCCCCCCCTCCTCCCACACACACACACACATGTGCACTCAAGTGGGTAGGCAGAGGAAAAAAATCACACGAGATCTGCAGCATTGGTGCAGGGTAAACAGATCAGAATTTCACTACAGAAGAGGGCGGTATCATCATGATGTGGGATTTCGAGGCGTTAATCACGAAAGTGAAGTGACAACCAACACAAGTCATATCATCTCCCAGTGATTTTACGGTTGATATGGCCAGAACGTCACACGAACTCTTGGGTAAACTATGTGCCATGGAGGTGATCGGGATGGACTGCCCAATTTGGGGAAAGGCGAACAAAACTGCAGCAAAATGCTCTAGCGTTACAAATACGCCAATCAACCAGTAGATACACAAACTGCGGCAGGCATAATAAGGGGCCGAACGGGGAAAAATCTATCCAAACTTGCAGATGATTGGCTACACCCAAAAAATACTTTATGTACCATCTTGCTTGGAAGACGCTGCACGTTGTGGAAGAACAGAAAAACCGCCCGCAGGTCTTTCCAATCCGGTTCACTGCTGGTTACTGCTGGTACGTTAGGAGAGTACTCAAATATCCTGTACGTAGAGGTGCACTCATGGTCGCGAACGAGAGATGTTAGGATACTAAAAACGATAGTCGTTAAATATACTTCCTTTCATCATCAGGCACCAGCCTTGGGACTGTAAGTGAGCTTCACGGGGATGTTGAAGAGGTGTAAAGGAAATGAATTACATGGCTGGCAGTAACTGCTTTTCATGAGAAATCCACATCCGCAAAGGAACTTAGAGCGGGTCTGAAATGCAAGCATGTTCCCTTCATCTTCACATGAGACATCGCGCGTCGGTAAATCCAAGTTTATGGAAGTGAGACTTGAAGACTCTCATTTTGACTTGTCATCATGAAGCAATAAACACTCTTCATCTATCCACCCTTAGGTTTAGTTATATCAGCGAACTGTGGCAATGTGGGAACTGTTCCTTATAATTTAACACATCTGATAATGCATAACCCACTCTGTGAGAGGGCTATGGCTTGATAATAAAATGAAAATAATAATTCGTTTTAATTATACAAACATAGGAACAAATTAACAGATATGTAGGTAAACACGTAAATAAACCAATGAATGAATGATTGATGAAGACTTGAACAGAACAGCTTGTGAGCGCACCTTGATTGACGCTTTAACACAGTGCCGCAGTCAGTGCGCGGAAATCTCTGACTCCTGAAGATAGAGAGCAATCACAACGGTGACTTCTCGGCCGTCATTTGATTGGGACAATAAGACAATCCCCCACGCCAGACTTTAGTCCACTGTCTGGCGGGCAGGCTTTAGTCCACTGTCTGGCGGGCAGGCTTTAGTCCACTGTCTGGCGGGCAGGCTTTAGTCCACTGTCTGGCGGGCAGGCTTTAGTCCACTGTCTGGCGGGCAGGCTTTAGTCCACTGTCTGGCGGGCAGGCTTTAGTCCACTGTCTGGCGGGCAGGCTTTAGTCCACTGTCTGGCAGGCAGGCTTTAGTCCACTGTCTGGCGGGCAGGCTTTAGTCCACTGTTTGGGGCGGGCAGGCTTTAGTCCACTGTCTGGCGGGCAAGTTTTATTCCACTGTTTGGCGGGCAAGTTTTATTCCCACTGTCTGGCGGGCAAGTTTTATTCCACTGTTTGGCGGGCAAGTTTTATTCCACTGTTTGGCGGGCAAGTTTTATTCCACTGTTTGGCGGCAAGTTTTATTCCACTGTCTGGCGGGCAAGTTTTATTCCACTGTTTGGCGGGCAAGTTTTATTCCACTGTTTGGCGGGCAAGTTTTATTCCACTGTGTGGCGGGCAGGCTTCAGTCCACTGTTTGGCGGGCAAGTTTTATTCCACTGTCTGCGGGCAGGCTTTATTCCACTGTTTGGCAGGCAGGCCAGTTTATTGGAAACGGAGTTGGGTTGGGAGTGGCAGATAAAGGTGTAGAGGGTGACGGTGTGCAGGAGGAAGGGGAAGAGGAGGGGGTAATTTGATGAATGGGAGGAGGGGGCAGATTTGAAGAGAGAAGATTCATACAAGAAACTTACCAATTATACATAAGCTTATTTAGAAGCTTACTGACTGAACAGTCATTAACACATCCGCCGTAGCCGAGTGTTCCTTTGGAAATAACTGGCACCATCAAAGGTACATGAAACACCTCAGCGCTCATCGGTCCTATCAGACACAAGCGTGCTGTAGATACTGAGCAAAGAATAGCCACTGTCCGGCCAAACTGTCCAGCCTATGTTTGCATAGCTACATCCCACAGGGTTGTCGTATGTCATATCCTCTACCCTTATATACATTGTCCCTTGGATCTGTTTCTATGTGTCTTCATGTGCCGGAGCTCATGCAGATCAAAAGCACGAAGAACCGGTCCCATGGCGGATGCTGGTCGTGTCCGTGGGTGTGTTGACTGGGCCTGTCACTTTTGAGAGGCGGCAGACATTGATCCACTTGGGGTTGGAAGCTATGACTGTTTGAACAAATCTCTCTCTCTCTCTCTCTCTCTCTCTCTCTCTCTCTCTCTCTCTCTCTCTCCTCCTCTCTCGCCCTCTCTCTCTCTCTCTCTCTCTCTCTTAGAATCTGATACTTGCAAAGATGGGGATGAGAATGGGCAAACCCTATGGAATTCCCTAATGTACGTAGATTTCGCAATTGGTATTTATTCTTGTTAGCTATCAGCGTCACCCAGGCTCGACAGAGAGACACCTACAATGTAAAGCAGAACGATCTGAACAACGCTCATCAGAAATGTGTCCATTTAGTACATGGATCTCGACTCTGTTCTCCAGTCTTCTGTTTGGAGCTCCTAACAATCGTGAGAAAAAGCAGGCCAGCGACGAACAATCCCTCATAGGAATGCCTCTCACAGCCTTCGAACTCAAAGCCATCCAGCCTGCATCCCTAAATGCCAGCCAGTATATCAAGACGCCTGATCCATGTGTTGTACCTTTGTGATAAAACTTGGATTGTGAACATGTGGGCATTACACCTGGTATGTTCAGGTAAACAGCCATGGTGCCAGCTCTTACATCTGTTTGAGTTATAATAAATTAGTTTGATCGCGTGGTTGGGGACATGTCCATGTGGAACAGTTCCTCGGTTGCTACTGTTACTTTGGAGTCATTGATGTAACTAAAATCAAATGATTACAACGCGGCGGCGCTAATAGACGTGACTTTGAACCACTTCTGGAGCTGGGTTGCTTATACTTCAATTCCTTTTTGTTCGCCCCCTGTAAATGGAAGCCCCATTCAGTTCAGTGAAGGTTTAAGGCAGAAGATGGGCTCCACTATCCTTCAAGCCATGCTTCTGTCATGGCCTACCTTTGACAGTTCACTACCATGCCGAACATTAGTCTCTAAGACTTAACCACTTCACCGTTCAGAACGTGCATCACATGACTTCGCGCATTATTGTGTGTGTCTTACACACACACACACACACACACACACACACACACACACACACACACACACACACAGAGAGAGAGAGAGAGAGAGAGAGAGAGAGAAGAGAGAGAGAGAGAGAGAGAGAGAGAGAGAGAGAGAGAGAGAGAGAGAGAGAGAGAGAGAGAGAGAGAGAGGAGAGAGTCGAACCGGGGACTCAGGAATCTCTTGATTCTTAATCTAAGTAGAACGTCTTAACCACAATGCCATCCTTTTCACATTGACAGCTAGGTGACTGAAACAGAGTTACAGCATGTTTCGATTTCCCTTGGGCATCACCAGCTGCCGGGTCCTATCTCTGTGTTCCGTCTGGTAGTTTTCTGCTGACGACTCACGTACTGATAAAGTCTCTAATGATGGCATTGTAAACTGAATATAGCGCGGCACATACACAGTTGTAGCCACAAGGGGAAGATTAGCAGTAGCATCAGCTGTGAAATGGAAGAATGCTTTTGGCAGTCACATGAATTATGACACCCATTCTGCCAGCCCAGCAGAACAGTTACTATCTTCCGTTGATAACGGAATGACCATACAAGCCTTCTCATCCACACACCACTGCCCGCAATTCTCAAACAACGACTACCCCCCCCCCCCCCCCCCCCCACACCACACACCCACACCCATGATGTTATCTCCCCCCAATGCAGGATTCTGGATACGTTGTCGGTGACTGTCTATTGTTCATTTACGTTATTGCGGCTCAGTTTGTGTGTGTGTGTGTGTGTGTGTGTGTGTGTGTGTGTGTGTGTGTGAGAGAGAGAGAGAGAGAGAGAGAGAGAGAGAGAGGGAGAGAGAGTTCAGCTCAGCATGTGTCAACACGTTACACAAGGGAGCACCCAGCAGGAGCGCCGCCTTCATGATTTACTACCTACACTGGGGATGCTAGCACCTCGCTGGTGAATGAAACAGGCAGCGAGAAGGGCTATGAATTGTATCAGGCATTGTACCGACATCGGCTGTCGTCAGTGAAAACGCATCCTGAACACAAACATTATAGAAACGGACATGGGAGCGGTGAAGTTAACATGTCTATCGCGGTTTCATTTGGGTGTTGGGATTCACCACGGCAATCCACGCTAGTTATTTGGTTTATAGGTAATCTGCCTTTCCTAGAACAATGTTGTAGGGAAATCATAGACCACAAAAATACCCTTTTCGTGCATTTATTTAGGCTACTGTCGTGGCCTAACGAGTTGTTCTTGAGTTTAAAAAGTGATGTCACCGTGACTAAGTACGGCATGAACGCATAATCCTTCCCTTCATTTGATCTCACATCGTGTGTTTTGATGTTACTGCAGCCAACATGACTTGCGTTAAACACGTTTATCTCAACACAGATTACAGCTGTTGCAGCGTAAAAGTACCTAGTGTATCTTGCCATTAAACAGGCCCAAATACAGGCATGCTGTCATCGTGGTAAAAGTACCCAGTGTATCTTGCCATTAAACAGGCCCAAATACAGGCATGCCGTCATCGTGGTAAAAGTACCCAGTGTATCTTGCCATTAAACAGGCCCAAATACAGGCATGCCGTCATCCTGGTAAAAGTACCCAGTGCATCTTGCCATTAAACAGACCCAAATACAGGCATGCGTCATCGTGGTAAAAGTACCCAGTGTATCTTGCCATTAAACAGGCCCAAATACAGGCATGCCGTCATCGTGGTAAAAGTACCCAGTGTATCTTGCCATTAAACAGGCCCAAATACAGGCATGCCGTCATCGTGGTAAAAGTACCCAGTGTATCTTGCCATTAAAACAGGCCCAAATACAGGCATGCCGTCATCGTGGTAAAAGTACCCAGTGTATCTTGCAATTAAACAGACCCAAATACAGGCATGCCGTCATCGTAGCCGCCAACAGATCTTGTTTTAAAGAGGTCCCAGGATAATCAGACGTGATTTTGTTCCTCAAATATCTCATTACAGATATGACTATAACAAGGTAGTATCGCTGGAGAAAGCTCAAAAGACTAGTTCAAAAGTGTACACAGTAGACTTCTCTCTGAAAACATGTGGAGAGTGTTGAATAGT
>JADBJO010011516.1:0-15000 GCA_016801955.1 Conus betulinus | reverse complement strand
GACCACACACACACACACACACACACACACACACACACACACACACACACACACACACACACACACACACACACACACACACACACACACACACACACATGCATACAAGCGGGTAAACAAACTTTCTAGCAGATCTGAACCAGTTGGTACAGGGCAGAGAGATTAGAATACCACCATCAGAAGAGGGCAACACTATTGTGTGTGGGGATTTCGAGTCGTTAATCACCACAGCCAAGTTACAAACAGCACAAGCCATACCCATCTTTCCCTGGATTCCACGGACAATGCCAGAACGTCAGACGATTTTGAACAAACTATGTACTACAGGATTAATCAGTAGGGGGGTGCTAACTTTGGGGAAAGGCGAACGACGAAGCTAGTGTGAGAGTCCCTCGGGTTTATTATTTCATCAAATCCACCACTATGCCCATCAACCAGCAGGTGCACGCACTGCAGCAGGTTGATCATTTCATCAAATCCACCACTATGCCCATTAACCAGCAGGCGCACACACTGCAGCAGGTTGATCATTTCATCAAATCCACCACTATGCCCATCAACCAGCAGGCGCACACAATGCAGCAGGTTGATCATTTTCATCAAATCCACCACTATGCCCATCAACCAGCAGGCACACATACTGCAGCAGGTTGATCATTTCATCAAATCCACCACTATGCCCATTAACCAGCAGGCGCACACACTGCAGCAGGTGATCATTTCATCAAATCCACCACTATGCCCATCAACCAACAGGTGCACACACTGCAGCAGGTTGATCATTTCATCAAATCCACCACTATGCCCATTAACCAACAGGTGCACACACTGCAACACGTTGATTATTTCATCAAATGCACCACTATGCCCATCAACCAACAGGTGCACACACTGCAGCAGGTTGATCATTTCATCAAATCCACCACTATGCCCATTAACCAACAGGTGCACACACTGCAACACGTTGATTATTTCATCAAATGCACCACTATGCCCATCAACCAACAGGTGCACACACTGCAGCAGGCATAGGTGGCCACAGGAAAAGGACATCTAGTCATGATAGGTCACTGGGTATGTCCACAATGCACGTTCTGCCATGTCCACAATGCACGTTCTGTCATGTCCACAATGCACGTTCTGTCATGTCCATGTTCTGTCATGTCCACAATGCATGTTCTGTCATGTCCATGTTCTGTCATGTCCACAATGCATGTTCTCTGTCATGTCCACAATGCATGTTCTGTCATGTCCACAATGCATGTTTTGTCATGTCCACAATGCATGTTCTGTCATGTCCACAATGCATGTCCTGTCATGTCCACAATGCATGTTCTGTCATGTCGACAATGCATGTTCTGTCATGTCGACAATGCATGTTCTGTCATGTCCACAATGCATGTTTTGTCATGTCCACAATGCATGTTCTGTCATGTCCACAATGCATGTTCTGTCATGTCTACAATGCATGTTCTGTCATGTCCATGTTCTGTCATGTCCATGTTCTGTCATGTCCACAATGCATGTTCTGTCATGTCCACAATGCATGTTCTGTCATGTCCACAATGCATGTTCTGTCATGTCCACAATGCATGTTTTGTCATGTCCGCAATGCATGTTCTGTCATGTCCACAATGCATGTTGTCATGTCCACAATGCATGTTCTGTCATGTCCACAATGCATGTTCTGTCATGTCCACAATGCATGTTTTTGTCATGTCCACAATGCATGTTCTGTCATGTCCACAATGCATGTTCTGTCATGTCCACAATGCATGTTTCTGTCATGTCCATGTTTGTCATGTCCACAATGCATGTTCTGTCATGTCCACAATGCATGTTCTGTCATGTCCACAATGCATGTTTTGTCATGTCCACAATGCATGTTCTGTCATGTCCACAATGCATGTTCTGTCATGTCCACAATGCATGTTCTGTCATGTCCATGTTCTGTCATGTCCACAATGCATGTTCTGTCATGTCCACAATGCATGTTCTGTCATGTCCACAATGCATGTTCTGTCATGTCCACGATGCATGTTCTGTCATGTCCATGTTCTGTCATGTCCACAATGCATGTTCTGTCATGTCCACGATGCATGTCCTGTCATGTCCATGTTCTGTCATGTCCACAATGCATGTTCTGTCATGTCCACAATGCATGTTCTGTCATGTCCATGTTCTGTCATGTCCACAATGCATGTTCTGTCATGTCCACGATGCATGTCCTGTCATGTCCACAATGCATGTTCTGTCATGTCCATGTTCTGTCATGTCCACAATGCATGTTCTGTCATGCGCACAATGCTGTTCTGTCATGTCCACAATGCACGTTCTGTCATGCGCACAATGCATGCTCTGTCATCTTACTAGCAAGACACTGCACCTCGAGTCCGTTGTGGGAGAACAGAACAAAGTCCCAGGGTCTTTCCCGCCTGGTTCGCTGTTGGTTACGGTTTGTATGAAAGGACTGTATTAAACCATTTTCGTGAAGAGATGCGCTCATCACCACGAAAAAATAGAGGGTTTTTTTTTCTTTAATGCTAAAAGTGATGCTTGTTGTACGTGGCAGATCGAGATCAGGCGCTAGGCCTAGCACTTTATGGGAGCTTGACAGGAATGTTTGAGAAATGCGAAGGAAACTAGTTATACAGTTTGCATTAATTGTCCATCATGTGAAACCCACACTCTAAAAGGAACTTAACTCAATCAAGTCACAGCCCATATGGACCACAGAATCGATCAGATCTGATCCCTCATATCACACGTTTTGGCAACTTTCAAAAAATCATATAAAATCAACCACTTCACCTAGGAGCATGAACATACACCATTGGATAGAAACAAAAATAATATATTTATCAAAAACGCTACATTCGGCGAGGAATCCACACAGTTCACATGATGTAAGTAATCCAAAATGACACACATTTGCAGAAAAACTAAAACTTTTTATGCACTCTGCAATCCACTTCTTCATGCTCTCTGTCCTCCCACATTAGTTCCAATTACACTTCGGAGCACTTGGTATGACCTACAGACAATAGTACATTCATAACAACTGCATAAAACATAAGAATTTGACCACAAAATGCTTTCTGCATAAAACTACTACAGAATACACGACAACGGTCTAAGGGAAGCAACTGCAAAAACAGGCACTAAGCTGTCCCTGAAACGAGAGATTTATTGCCCTTTAATAAAAGGGTTTGATTTAAAAATCGTCAAACTGTGTTGGAAGTATGTGTCCGACACGCCTTCAAGCGATGTGAACAGTGTCGGAAACCCGCTTCCGACAAGACTTGAATGAGTTAAAGAAGGCTTGTATGCAATGGTAAGTTGTTAATCTTTATAAGCTTTGCATAGTAAGACACTGCGTTCGAAAATTCCAGGTTTATGGAAGTGAGATTCAGAGACAGTTCATCTTGTCAGCGCTAAGCCTCAAACGCACTCTGACTATCCACTTCCAGTTTTAGTTAGTTGTTGAGGTGCCACAGTGTGTGAACTGTTCAAATAATGACACCACATGTAATAACCCCTGAAGTCACTAAGTACAGGGGTTATGGCTAAATGAAAAATCTAAATATAAATATGTAAACATATAAATGAATGAGAAAAGTTTCTTAAACAAATGAACGAATAAACAAATTAACAAACAAACGAACAAACAAGTACGTAGATAAAAACACAACAGATAAAGACTTAGACAGCGATGCTGGTGTTTGAACTTTGACCTATGCATTACCACAACGCCCTCGTGAGGCCACGGGAGTGTCTGACGTCTGAACATAAAGAATAGCCACCATGAGGACTTTTGGTTTCTCCTTTGATTGGACCCATCGAACAGCCCCCACGCCAGGCATTTCTCCACTGTTCAGCAGGATATAAGGAGGACTGTCTCAGCCTCTGGTGCTTGTCGGACGCTATCAACGCCTTCATCTGCGAAAGTCTAGACTCTTTGTGATCACAAAAAGCGGCAACCGTCACTAATGCCAAATGGCCATCATTTTCATCTCAAAAGACCAGTCTCCCAGTATCATCATCGTCATCACCTATTACCCCTCCTGGGGTACAGGCCTCCAACCAAGGACCTCCAGGCATCTCTGTCCTAGGCTCTTTTCTCCAGCTGGTTCCAAGTCATCCCCATGTTCCTGATGTCTGCTTCCAGGTCCTGCGCCAGGTGTTCCTTGGCCGACCTCTTTTTCGTTTTCCTTGGGGGGTTCCATGTTAGGGCTTGTCTGGGTGATGTTGCTTGCAGGCTTCCGCAGCGTATGTCCAATCCAGCCCCAACGTCGTTTCTGATTTCTGTGGGCAGCTGGTTTGTTCTCTCCCAGAGCTCGTCGTTGTTGAATTTGTCTGGCCATTGGATACGGAGAATCTTGCGCAGACCGTTGTTTATGAACACCTGCACTTTCTTGGTGGTGGTAACTGTAGTTCTCCATGTTTCCGCTCCGTGCAGTAGAACTGCTTTGATGCTGGTGTTGAAGAGCCTGACTTTGGTGTTGACTGACAGTTCCTTGGAGCTCCAGATGTTCCGTAGCTGCACGAATGCTGCCCTGGCCTTTCCGATCCTCCCAGTACGAAGCTGCTAAAAGAATGTGGATGCAAATTGGGAATGGGGATGAAGATGTTAGTGGAGGGACGGGTGGAGAGGAAGGGACAGGGTCTTCAGAAAAAAGTTTGGAGGAGTAGGACTTTGTAATGAGAAAGTGATGACTGAGGGGTAGGATAGGAGTATGAACATGGAGGGCTTAATTGACAATTTTAATAGATTTTGTGGACATTTTGGAAACAGAGTTGAAGAGGCATGGGCACACACACACACACACACACACACACACACACACACACACACACACACACACACACACACACACACACGCACGCACGCACGCACGCACGCACGCACGCACGATTCCACACACACTGTCTCACAACAATGGACTCTACAGAGCACACACACACACACACACACACACACACACACACACACACACACACACACACACACACACACACACACACACACACACACACACACACACAAGTCGCAGAAATAAGTTGATGGGGGAAGGGGAAGAAAGATCTGCTAACAACGATTACTGTGATTATCTAATTAAGAAACTAGAAGAAGGATACAGACTGTAACGATGAAAAACAATATATTCCACTAGCTGAATATTGCTGTGAAAACACGTGACATCTTCATATGTACACTAAAAGACCTCAGTTGCTCATCATCAGCTTTCTTGGACACAAGCACACTGCCAGTATATCAAACAAACAATAACCGTTTACCAGCAACACTGGTCAGTTTCTGTTTGCATAATCACATCCCATAGGACTGTCGTGTCCTCTACCTTAATACTCTTTACATCCTTCAATCAGTTTGAACGTGTTTTCCTATGCCACAGTTAGTGACTAATCCAAAGCACAAAGAACCGTTCCCATCGGATTCTGGTGGTGTCTGTGGGTGTGTTGCTGGGCCTGTCACCGGTGGTGTCTGTGGGTGTGTTTGACTGGTGGTGTCTGTGGGTGTGTTGGCTGGTGGTGTCTGTGGGTGTGTTGGCTGGTGGTGTCTGTGGGTGTGTTGGCTGGTGGTGTCTGTGGGTGTGTTGGCTGGGCCTGTCACTGGTGGTGTCTGTGGGTGTGTTGACTGGTGGTGTCTGTGGGTGTGTTGACTGGTGGTGTCTGTGGGTGTGTTGACTGGTGGTGTTTGTGGGTGTGTTGACTGGACCTGTAACAGTGGTGGCTGTGGGTGTGTTGACTGGGCCTGTCACTGTGGGTGTGTTGACTGGGCCTGTCACTGTGGATGTGTTGACAGGTGGTGTTTGTGGGTGTGTTGACTGGTGGTGTCTGTGGGTGTGTTGACTGGTGGTGTTTGTGGGTGTGTTGACTGGACCTGTAACCTGTAGTGGTGTCTGTGGGTGTGTTGACTGGGCCTGTCACTTTTGAGAGACGGCAGACACTGATCCTCCTGGGTTGGAACTCTATTGGTTTGAACAAATCTCTCTCTCTCTCTCTCTCTCTCTCTCCTCTCTCTCTCTCTCTCTCTCTCTCTCTCTCTCTCTCTCTCTCTCTCTCTCTGTGCGTGTGTGTGTGTGTGTGTGTGTGTGTGTGTGTGTGTGTGTGTGTGTGTGTGTGTGTGTCTTACATAATGTAAAACCTGTGACGATGATGACGAGGCTGTAAAGATCCCAAGAAATTCGATTTTGATTTGAGACTACATGATTTCTTCTATCTAAATGTCGTTCGTCCACCAGGTTTAAGAAATGGGGACCTACGGCGTCAAGCAGCAAGATTTGATCAACACTCTCCAGATACGCGTCCAGTGAGAGGATGGATCTCGACCGTGTGGATTCAGTCTTCCCATTGGAGCTCCTAGCAGATCTGAGAAACAGGTGTCTGGGGAAAACGCCACAGATCTAGCCTGTAATGACATGCCACCTCACCGTCATCCCACCTGCATCCATCAATGCTAACTCCACTGCTCGATGGCTTGCCAATGTTTTAACCCTTGTTGTGATATTTGGACTGTGAAAATGTGGACACTACACCTGCTGTCTTCAATAAGCAGCATGGTGATATCTCCAACATCTGTCGGAATATCCGGTCCGGAACACATCTAGTGATCGGAAACGAAATGTTTAGATAGAACGAATTCTCACTTGTTGCTTGTATTTAGAGGTTACTGATATAGAGTATATAGCAGTGTTACGTATCCCTGTATATAGTAATTATTAAATTTACTCCTGTTAAGCTAATGCATTTTGACATTTCAGTTCTTGCTGAAATGTAAATGTATCAATGAATAAAAAAAAAAAAAGATCGGCTTCAAATTGTTTCCTTTTCTTTTTTCAATTTTTAGTGTGTATTCTCTTCAGTCTTTTTGTCATCAACTTTTTGCCGCATAAAAGTGTAATTGCATGTACTCAACTGAGTATCTATAACACAGTTTTTGTATTTTTGTTTTACTGAGTGGTAACAACCGTATCATGCACTACAATGATTATAGTGAACGCACAGTATGACGGGTACCATGCGATGGTATTCATGCTGTAGCAGTGCGTTTACTTTTCATGTGCACCTTGCTTTTATATTTCAATTCGATGTTATATTTATGTCAATTATAAGACAGGCATCTTGTTTTCTCTTAGGATATATAAATGTACGTGTGTCAACTATTTCATCTGACATAGTGTTATCGCATAGGATAATAAACTTATTTTAGTCTTGTGAGCCATCACGCTTTCTGCCAAAAACTGCACAATCGGAAAGTTGCCCACACTGCATGCACAGGCCCAGGAGGGATGATGATGATGATGATGATGATGATGATGATGATGGCATGAAAAGAGGTGTCTGACAGGAATTCATTTCAGATTACGCAATTCAGTGTACAGCTGCTGAACAAAAAAAAAAAGAAAGAAAAAAAAGAAGAAGAAAACGTTTCTCTGTTCGTGTTGTTTTTTCTCGGCACAAACGGGTGACAACTCTTCAAATAACGCTGCGGTCGTAATTGTTCATTGTTGTTTTCATCTCGGAACACTGTTGACTTACTGGACAGCAGCGCGGTCTGTAACGGGTATTCTGTATGCAAACTGATGGGACAATATGCTGCTAAACCAATATTTTCCATGGAAAATTGCAATGTTCGTTAAGCATAATACTCCCCACCTCCCCCCATCATCAGCATAACGTCGATTTGTTTGCCGTCAAAATACCAACGTTATAGCCATCTATAAAACTCGGCTAAAAGACCTCATTTCCCTTTCAATATTTGTTCGACAGGAACACCGCAAAAGCGCTCTCTCTCTCTCTCTCTCTCTCTCTCTCTCTCTCTCTCTCTCTCTCTCTCTCTCTCTCTCTCTCACTCTGCACACACACACACACACACACACACACACACATATATATATATATATATATATATATATATATATATATATATATATATATATATATATATATATATAAAAATACTGCTAAAACGCCTAATAAAAATCTTAAGGTGCTCAACCCCTTGGGGAGCAACATCTGTTAAAATATACACACGTCTTTGGGTTGGTGGGTGATCTTTCCCCTTCCATCCTTGTTACAAACTCCCCTCTTCAGTCATCTCTGAGTGGTTCGGTATGTGATGAGCAATGTCAGATGAAAAGCATTCCTATCATTTCTGTGAAGTAGATCGGCTATATTCATGAGACTGCCTCTGAACCAACTGATAGGCTTTGTCGTTTTTCACACCACGCCACGCATTGATCTTCGTACGAGAAGACTAGAAAGCTCTTTAGTTTGCTTACACTGGATTTGTCAACCGAATTCGCGGCTGTTTCCAAAGTATGCCAGCTACAACATAGTTCCAAATATAACTTTTTTTCTTCAGAATAAGCTGATCAGTTTTGTTTTGTGACAGAGAGGGTTGTTTGCAGTCTCATCAACTGCTAAACATTAACTCTGATCTAAAGAGTGCCAAAGTGCATGAATAATTCATCGTCGTCCAGAATTAGAAGCAATGTCAACATAGCCGCTTCTGCTCTAGAATAGGAATCGTATTGTCCTGCATAACATCATCACCATGGCATAATTTTTTGTTCCCATTGCATCCAAGCTTTTTTGTTTATATATAATCCATGGGCACTATAGATATGCCACTGAGACGGCGCCACTTAGATATAGATATAGAGAGAGAGAGCTGCTTTGTAAGCTTTGCTGGGAATGGTGCTCGGTACTTATCCTTGGAATTTATTGTTATATTATAATTTAGTCCCTTGTGGATTCATTCCAAGAACTGGCCCTCAGCACTTGTGTCTTAAGAGGTTATCTTTTTATATTTTTTCTACTTTTCACAAGAAAATGTAGTTTGTTTTGCTCTTTCATGACTTTCTTTTGCTTCTTAGGTGGCACCTTTGGTTAGTTTTTTGAAAACTCAACAAACATACTACGGTGTTGCACACCAGCCTTTTTCTGGTATAGCATTCTTCTTAAAACCGAAAAGGCAGAGGAGTCAATTTACCACTTTCCCGCGGTCACTGAGGAGAAACAATCAGGTTTCGAAATGTCGGTATCTGACCAGGAGTTATATGTCGGTATCTGACCAGGAGTTATATGTTAGTGAGCTTCCTCCCCATTGGAGATGGTCTCCCGCTTCGGAGACTATAAGCTTGCTGAAGGTTCATTTTGAGAAGCATTTATTATTCCCCATTCACCCGCTCAAGCACATACTGTCAGTTAGGCAGAATCATCTACCACTGCAGATATGAAGGCTTATCATCACCCCCCCCCCCCCCCCCCCCCCCCCCCCATTTCTACAATCTGAGACATAACAGCAAGCTTTGTTTTATAATTCTCTCTCTCTATATATATATATATATATATTTTTTTTTTTTGTCTGTGTGATTTTATTTCCTTTTTAAAGTGGATCTGTCTGCAATATTTAGCTACATGTGGCTCCCTTGTTTCTCTGGTATCCAAATAATTACAGAATTTGGCTGTGGAGTTGAAGGCCATACGTTCGAACCCCTGGTGGGGTTGGCATATTACTGTCTCAAATCCCTCTTTGCCCGGCATGCAGTGAATGGGTGTCCGATTCACTTCAGTTAAGGTTCAAAGCAGCAGGGGGGATATGGATGGGCGCTGTCTTCCTTCATGCAATGTCCCAATTTTGATGGGCATCTGTCAGTTGACCGACTCTATGAACATCAGGCATTGGGACCCAACCTTTGACCGTAAAGTGTACGCATCAACTAAGGTCGCAGTTTATTGTGTCATCCATATACCCGGTGGAAAAACAACACAGACAGACACCCCCCAACACACACACACATACACAAATGCATACATGCACGCACACGCACGTACACACACACACACACACACACACACACACACACACACAGACACAAGAATCAAACCATAGAAGTAGGCTTCTCTTGCTGCTGAAGCTAACGCCACAGCCCTCAGAGCACCCTGTCCTCACTGACACCTGGGCGACTGAGACAGAGTTGTAAGCACCTTTACATTTCCCATGGGCATGATCAGCCTCTGGATTCCATCTCCGTATTCTGTTTGGTAGTTTTCTGTTGATTCGCACCTTACTTATGCAGTCTAGCATGATGAAAGTGTGAAGTAAATATAAAGGCACAGACACATTTGATGTCACATGGGCAAGATTGGCAGTACCATCAGCAATGGAGTGGAAGAATGCTTTTTACAGTCGATTGAATTATAACACCCATTCTGCCAGCCTTGCAGAACAATAATTGATTTCTTTGACAACAGAATCCCCACAGCAATCTTTCTCATTCACGTCACTGCCCACAGTTCTCAAACAACGATCACTGCCTGAAGCGTTAATGTTATCTCTCTGCAGGAAATGACCAGTCCTGGATTTGGTGTTGATCTCTGAAGTCCTTCATTTGATTATGTATTGTGTTCAGCGTTCGCAAGGTCTTACAAGCCCGTTGGGCTAAAGCGCGTGTAGTGATGGCCATGTGACCCTCTCTTCCTAGATTATCTAATCTTAGTCATTAATTCATTTATCCATCAGCTTTAAAATCGTGCGCAGCGTGGTCTTGAAACTTCCCAGATGTGGTGTAATAAACATGGACAAGTCCGCAAAAAGTGATACCTCACTGATGAAACTGCAGCTGTGTAGAGTACTTAGCAAGTAAAGCTACAGAAAGAGGCTTCATCTTCCACGTAGTGTGCTTATCAGGCATGGCTATATAGAAAGTGCGCTGCTGATTTCATTTAAGACTTAATTTCACAATGCACCCCTAATTACCCAGTGCAATCAGATGCTGTTGGATCAAAGAGTTTCTCTTCGCTTCTATATGACATTAATTTAAAGGCCATATTATAGCTACCCCGGTCAACCACGGAAGCAAAAGGTTGGACAGGGGGAATGTCATGTCAACATTGAACAATTCGCAGTGAGCAGCAGTGACTAAAGTCACCAGGTCATGTATTCTTTTTTTTATCTAGATTTGTACGGAGCTCGAATTGAATAGTAATTACACAAACATGATTTCATTTCAAACATCATTTTCTTATTATTAACTCAGAGAGCCTTCGTCAACACGAAAAGGAAAAAAAAAAGGTTTATCAACAAAAACAAAACAAATGATGAACAGATTGTATATTGTCTGAGAGTTCAGAAAATGAGAAAACAGAAACATCTTAACTGAAGATTGATAAATCATAAATAGCAGATGCTGGTCTTTCTCTCTCAAAGTGCTCTCCAGCACTGGCTCCACCGATGTGGTCTTGTATGCAGAGGAGCAGGCAGTAAGTATTCAAAGCCACCCCCTCTCCGCTGGTCAGCTCAGTGGTTAGCAGCTAATTGCCAGTGTGGACAGACGTCAGCACGATTTCTCTCCGACAGTGTTCGGAATCGCTGATGCTGGGAGCAGTTCCAGTTACGACGTCACACAACTTCACAGGAAGACTAATGAGAACGTGCCACAGCCTGACTGAAAGACGTCTGGGTCTGACGTGTTTAGAATTGATCCTCTTTTCACCATTTTTTTCATTTCGTTTGTGGCTTGACTTTTCTTCGTCTTCTTCTTCTTCTCCATCTTCTTTTTTTCTTTCTTTCTTTTCTTTTCTCTTCTTTCTTTCTTTTCTTTCTTTCTTTTTTTTCTTTTCATCATCATCATCATCATCATCATCATCATCATCATCATCATCATCATCATCATCTCTCAAAATCTTACACGTACACATTGTTAATCCATCTGATGATTTCAAAGTTCGGACATCCCTTAAGATAAATGATTTTTTGCTTGAAGAAGAGCAGTTCAACAACGACTGTGTTGCTTTTTTTTTGTCGGCTTTCAATCATGATATCTCATTCCTTCACTGATCATCGATTGAATCTTTTTCTCGCAGTCATCCCGATGTCTTGTGCCCTGGGTTTTCACTGTCCCAAAGAATAATGGATCGTTTCGTATACTATGAGTTTTCATGAGAGTCATACTCTTGATCGATGACATCCAACTGCTCACCCAGACTGGCATCCTCCCCCCCTGCGGCTTGTCACAACAACCGAGATTTGACATCTATGACTTCTTCCTGAAGTTGCTGATACTTCCCATCTATGCTAGCAGTCTGCGCAGTCTTGTTCCTCATCTATTCTTCTCACGCAGGCTGGCATATCCAGCACCCCTCTCACCAAACTCTGTAGATCCATGCTCATCGTGTCAGTACGGGGAAATGCCATCTGCATTATTTCCCCATCCTACATCGGCCCAGGGGCAGGGTTTGGCTCGATGTCTTCACGAGCTGGCAAATATCATGACATGAACATCATCGCAACAGCAGCGAGCAAACCAAAACATGATTTTTTTTTATATAGGTCTAGTTGATCGCTGAAATGTTGCAGTTGTTGCAGAACACACTTCACACTCTGTCATCAGACAAACACGGTGTTTTTTCATTGTAACACAATTTCGTAGATCAAACAGCACACGTGAGGATCTCACTGCAGCTGGCTCACGGTGCAAAATGCTCTAGGGAGTGTTTCTGAAGCTGCGTCTCACTTGTTGATGATGTTGCCCACGTAGCGCATGATGTCGATTCAGTGAATATCAGATTTATTAGGGTTTTTTTTCTTAAAATTGTCACAATACTATTTTTTCGAACAAAACAAAGAATACATGCCCCCTTGATGCCTAGCCTTTATCTTGCCAGAAAAAAGGAGGGGGGGGGGGGGGGGGGGGGGGGGGGGGGGGGTGGGGAGAGGTGGGGAGGAGGGGGAGAGAGAGAGAGAGAGAGACCCTGAGAGAGATACCTTGACAGGAGAGAGACAGACAGACAGGCAAACAGTAGTCAGTCAATCAGACAGACAGGCGGACAGACAGACAGACAGGCAGATGTGGAGAATGAGAGAAGATATGGAGGCAGACAAATAGACTGACAGACGGAGAGACAAAGGGAAAGAGGGATGGAGAGAGACATGCCGACGACATAGAGGAGAGACAGAGAGAGAGAGGAGAGAGAGAGAGGAGAGAGAGAGAGAGAGAGAGAGAGCTCAGCTTGTGTCACAACGTCTCATATGTGAGCAGCCGACAGACCACAGTCTTCATGATTTGCTACACACTACGGGGATGCCACCACATCTCTGCTTAATGAAACAGGGAGTGGGACGGGCCATGAATTTTCTTAAGCACTGTACTGGCATCGGCTGGCTTCCATGAAAAACCCAGTCAGGAAACAACCATCTAAGAAATGAAATGAGAGGGATGGGGGTAATATGTTCATCTTGGTTTCGTTTTGCTGATGGGACTCAGCACTGCGGTCAACTGAAGATAAAATGACTCAGAACCAATCTCCTTGCTCTAAAAAGTAATAGCGTGGCGAAAAATCTAAACATATAGGCGGTGGTTCTTGTTGGTTTAGAAAAAAAATATGATTTATATTATGACTAGGAAAAAAAAGAAGAAGAGAGATAGAGAGAGAGAGAGAGAGAGAGAGAGAGAGAGAGAGAGAGTAGAGAGAGAGATGTTAACCCTCGACGGAGCACAGTCTTCATGATTTGCTACATGCTGTGGGACGCCACCCACATCTCTTGGTTAATAGAACAGCGAGCAAGATGGGCCATGAATTTTCTTAAGCCCCACCGCACTGGCATCGCCTGGCTTCCTTGTGAATCCAAGCTGGGGAACAAGCATCAAACAAATGGAAATGGGAGGGATGGAGGTATATGTTCATCTTGATTTTCGTTTTTTGTTGATGGTGCTCAGCGCTGCGGTAAACGGAAGGTAAATGACTCAGAACCAATCTCCTTGTGCTCTAAAAGTAATAGCGTGGCGAAATCTAACATATAGGTGGTGGTTCTTGTTGTTTTAGCATATGACGATGCAAGAAAGAATGAGAGACAAATGGCGAGAGAGAGAGAGAGAGAGAGAGAGAGAGATAGAGGAGAGAGAGAGAGAGAGAGACAGAGAGAGAGCGAGAGGGGGGGAGGGAGAGAGAAACAAAGAATAAAGCTTTTCTATTGCTGTTGTTTGTTGTTGTTGTTGCTTGCTGCTGCTGCTTCGCTTCTGCTGCTGCTGCTGGCTGCTGCTGCGCTGCTTGTTTGCTGGTTGGTTTGTTGTGTGTTGTTTTGTATAAGCTAAAACATACGTACACAGGGCAATGTTACAAGCAATAAAGACTTCCGTCTGCGACCTTTCAAACCCCTTTGTTTTCCTCCCCTTTCAATAATCCCCCTTCCCTCGGTGAGGATTGCATGGAATGCAAAGGCTGAGGGGTGGAGGAGACTGTCATCACCTTTGACCTCATTCGACACATAGAAACTTTTCCTGTCATTAAATGGGTCCTTTTCATGGATCAGAGAACGTGACACAGCAAGCCATTTGGAGAGAGCGAGAGAGAGAAGAGAGGAGAGCTAAATAGGAGGAGATAGATCGAGAGAGAGCTTACAAGAGAGACCAGAGAGAGAGACGATACAGACAGGCAGACAGACAGACAGCTAATCGCATCTACAGATAGACAGATTGTTGAGTTTATACGATCTAGAAGCAAACGTGTTGAGGGAGAGAGAGAGAAGGAGCGCGAGAGTGAGAGAGAGAGAGATAGATGGAGAGAGAAGAAGAGAGAGAGAAGAGAGCTGCAGCACAGCATGCGTCAAAACGTTACATTTATTGAGCAACCCGACAGGACCACAGTCTACATGATTTATCTCACACATACGAGATGCCACCACATCTTTGTTTTCATGAAACAGGGAGCGGGGGTGAGCCGTGAAATGTCTTAAGTACTGTGCTGGCATCGCCTGGCTTCCATCTAAACCTCAGCCGGGAAGCAAGCATCGCGGAAACTGAACATGGGAGAGACGGAGATCATATTTTTCCATCTTGGTTTATTTTTGCTGATGGGACTCAGCGCTGTGGACAGCTAAGGTAATAACTCTGACCCATCTCCTTGCCTAAGGTACATCTTTGCACCGAAAATCGTACACACAGACAAGACCGTGTTTCTAGTTGGTTTTGCGCA
>JADBJO010011515.1:57037-64339 GCA_016801955.1 Conus betulinus | reverse complement strand
CCCCCCCCCCACGCCCCCCGCGTAAAGCGCTGGAAGTCAAGACAAGTATCTACCTTAACAAGAGAAAGCCGATGGTCACATCACCTTAGCTGCTCCTATTTATACTGATACATAGAGTCGTGCCGCGGGAGGGCTGGCCGGGCCAGGCGGAGAGGGCGGGCACCTTGAGAGAGGCCGGACTTGGATAAAATATGGCTCTTAGTTTCTAAGATCGGACTCTGTTTGTGAGTAATTTTACGCACCAACAAAGGATGCTCTTTCATTTCGTTCTAAATCTCAGGTATTTCTTATCTCATAAAGTGTGCTGCACCTGCGAATGCCACCTGCCTTAATGATGGCTACCATTGGCTTTATTGATCAGATCGGTCCTCCTATACCTTGACAAAAGTCGACAGTTTTTAGAATTTCGAATAGTCTCATTACTGTCGGTTATACACCTAAATAAAATGATACTCACAGTCTTTGCCTTGGGGTCCCGATCGCCTTGAGATTCCACGGTTAACTTGAGAATGTTCTCTTTTTGAACGCTCCTTAATGTCGATATATGCACATTTACAGAATCGTGAGTCTTGTCCTTTTCATTGGTATTAGTAGATTGAGCTTAGACAGCCTCCTTTCCACTATGAGGTCACAAATCGACCTCACCTTGATATCTCATGCATTTCACATGACAGAAACCGATCACACGACAATGTCATGTTCGCATTTCTTGGGTATCTCGACATTGAATCAGAATTCCACCCATTTCATCGTTTTCATTCTGTAGTGCGGAGATAACACTAGTCCATGATAGCCCTCCAAAGTTGGTAGTGTCTAAATAATTCAATCCCTAGGGACACCAGAACCAGTAGGGTGAAGGTTCTGGCATCGCCAGATCGGTCAGCATTAGAATAATAGCGAGGTCTAGATTTTAGACCCATTAACGAGGCAATCTCTGGTCCAGCGACTGTATGATGGCTGGTTGATGGAAGTTGCCACCCTGGGTGACAGCCACGAGTATTGGTTCCGTATCCACGCTGGCCACACCCGGCCTATCACACATTCGAGCGCAGAGAACCAAAGGTGCATGATAAAATAAACCTGAAGCCTGAGGTGCATTTGGCGCGAACACGCAGCTGGGAACAAGCGCGTCAAGGCCAAACTTAAATTCATTCATCGTGGACCACGAAGCCCATGCCTAATAGAAAAACGACAAAAATCCGCACCAAACAAGCCTACGAATCTGATACTGCTGTTAAGCGAATATTGTGGCCCCCAATAATGCGTTCTGCACAACGTCTGTCGTTTACGCTTTGATGTAACACAGGATCCAGCAAGCGGCATAGCAAAAACCAGCGAGAAAATCTTTTTTTTTGCTTTATCAGTTTAATGACGTTTGTTCGGGTCTACTTGCCAATGACAACAGATTTCCCTCCACACCCGAAATTACCTCTGAACACCCCCAAACCCCGCGCACCAGCCCGAAGAGACGAGAGATGGAAGGGAGGAAAGATGCTAGACGAGAGACAAGTCCAGCGCAGACTGGAGGACAGACAGATATGGATAGGGTTGAAGAGTAGGAAGCGAAGGAGATGGAGAGAGAGAGAAGAGAGAGAGAACGGCGGTGACCGAGAGAGACGGAGCAGAGGAGAGCGGGATGGGATCGCCGGTGGGGGGCTCGGGGAGGGGCGGAACCCTTGACTGGGGGGGGAGGAGTGGGGGGGCGGCGAAGTCACTACGGCTATAATCTTGTTGATAAAGTGTTGGAGAGCAATACATACTTTACCCTCGTTTGTGCAAGCTGTGAATTCGCCACTCAAAACAAAGGTAAAGTGCCTGAGAGCTCCGATGAGATATGTAAGCATAGCAATTGAGAGGGGGAAGATAGTGTCGTGCGTGCGCGTAAGCGAATAATGCAGAGAGGGGTCGAATGTGTGGAGCAGGCGAGAGGTAATGAGGAAGGAGGGGGCGGGGGCGGGAGGTGAGGGAAGAGTGGCATGAAAGCATGGCACAGGTCTTACTGAAAAAGGCAGTGGCGAGAGCCAAGAATTACCCTTGAAACAGCGAATCAAGTTAAGATGCACCTTAAATCTGATCCTCTGCTGAGATGTAGAGAAGCGGGAAGACGGCAGTTGGCAAAAAACAAAACAAAACGAAAAACAAAAAAAGAAAAAATACACAATATCACACATGGATCTTACACTAGGTTTAAGATAGGTGGGATAGGCGGTCAGCTGCGCTTTAGAACGATGATGTCCCTTTTTTGCTTTCTATCAAATTGTTTTCAGAGCGGAATGCGCCTGTACTTCTGATTTTCTATTTTTTGGAAGTGGGCACAGGATAAATCGTGAAGGCTTATGGTGTGGGTGTGAGGTGAGGGTGAGATGATGGGGGCAAGGCCGGAAACCGCTACGCTATTCCGCGCACAGGACACTGTTAAATGGCTTTTCTTTTCTTTACAAATAAACACCAATCTGTCAAAAACGTTCCTTGGCTTTAAGATCTTGGAGAAAAGTTCATTGTTCAACCAACAGATGAGTTTCTTTTTGAAAGACTTGCAGCAGAACATGTGTTGTCAACCCCCAGGTTAATCGATGATATAGTCCAAACGTGAAAGACTGACTGGAGCGGTCGGTATGTTGAGCAAAGCAGGAAGACAAGGAGAAAGAAGGTAAAGAAGGACACTGAGCTGACAGATAGAACGCCCACTTGCACATAGAAAAGACAGACAAAGAGAGAGAGAGAGACAGGACAGATATAGTAGGCACCAAATAGAAACACACAGACATACACGCAGACATACACACATAAAAACGACAGAACACACAAACCACACATCCATATATACATAGTATACACAAATAAGAAAGCAGGAAGAAGAAAAGGCCGGAATGAAAAGATGGACCATTCTCTCCCATCGGGAGAGGCCTCAACTGCATACTACCATTCCATCCTTCTCACAACTAGATGAGGGCAGCAAGAGACAGATGTCCTACATTCAGCTTTTATATCCAGGCCCCGGCAAGCTTTCAGGTCAGCAGATTTGTCACATCTTGTAACTGGGTAGATCCATACTGATGCGCGCGCTTCAACGTCTGGGCGCTCGTCAGCATGACTATGGGCGGTGTCCTCGTGCCATTAGAGTAGGCTCCCCAACACACATTTCCCTACATTTTGACGACCAAGGGGCAGCGACATGACAAGCGGCGTCCCTTGTCTGTATACGGAACAAGATATGGCGCCGTACGGAATCACAAGCGAGGGAATGGAGCGATAACCGCGGAAATTTCTCCGGCCCTGACTTCTCATAACACTTGTCGTGTCGCCTCCGGCTTGAGGAATAGAGAGAGGCCAAGCAGAGACACGTGGTCTCCAAGAATATACGGCATGTAAACAGAGTGAAGCTGAAGGCAACACACCGCGAGCTTTGATTGAACAGGCGTAGGAACCAGATAAGCTCGGAGTATATCACTCTATTTTCTTGGCCGTGCACCGCCGAGATCGTTCATGGATACTGACCTCGAGTGACAGTTGTCTGCCCTTCTCCTTGCGCTGTCCATTCGATCAATGTGGCGCGACATTGCTTACCATGTACACTGAAAGACATTGTTGCTCGAAAAAAACGCATAATTCCTGGAAAAACGTAAGAGCTAGGGGAGCCAGAATGATCCCATCGATGACCGACAAGGGTACTTTGGTTGTGACGAAGGACAGGAGTAACGAAATTATTTGATGATTAATCGAGCACACAGTGTGACGACGAGGCGACCGACGGCCAGGTAGAGGGTTGAGGCATGAGACCTCGAGGAGTGTCTATGTTGACCGTTCCCCGACCGCGAGGCTCGCGGGAGGAGAGGCTATAGCCTTCACAGGAGAGAGAAAAGCCATTGAATCGAGATGAGAGCGAGCGTGGGATTTGAAGAAGGATGGGTACTGGGGTCCAGTGGTGCGATTGGTGTTACACTCGAATTCTGATAGATTGATGGTTCAGTTGGGACTATTCCGTTGATGTGTGGGATTGAAAAAGAATGTTTTTCTTCGAGGCGGAGACGGAAGATTGGGAGGAGAGAAAGGAGAAAAAGACGGATGTTTTTGAGTTTGTTTGGTGGTAGAATACGATTGGCCAACCTTGGACTTTGGTTGTTGGTTGTTGGTGATTGAATGGGATAGATAGAGCCCTTTTGTGAATGCCTGGTCATGTTTTGGGATATCTTTTTTGATTTTATTTTAAGTTTTGAGAGAAGGGTGTGTTTCCCTGTAAGAACTGCGCTAAGAATACTTCTAACGAAGCAATAATGTAATAATAATTGGGAATTGGTTATCGATGTTTGCGAGGCTGGAGATTAGAACACGAGACAGGGATGAAGTGTTGAGGTGTAAATCGAAGAACCATTTTCCAAGTTCAATTTGGTGAGGATCTTGATTTCTCATCTGCAAGTCTTGTTTGGTGATAGGATGTGGACGTGGAGAAGTGAGGTAAGAAGGCTAGCGACAGAGGAATAAGATCCATAACACTCCAAGTGAGCAAAAATTGGACGAAGTCAAGAAGTCCTCTAGTCTTGTTTGTGTGGTTAAATTTTGTTTGTATTGTATTGGCCCGGGACCGGAGCGATCGCTACTTAAAAGGATTCTGGACTAATCTGGGAATGTTGTTTGATTGCCTCGTGGCGAATATATAAACCTCCATAGAAGAAAACTTGGAAATGTTTCATTCATCGCGACTGAGCGAATCAACATCGATGTGATAAATATTTGTGTGACAAAAGTTGCGCTGTTTTGTACAGTCACATTTGCCCAATTCCTGTAAGGTTATGACCCTGACCGTGGTTGTAATAACTTTCTTAACACGCCCACCCCGCCCAACGGAGAAAAACATAAAATAAAACTAAAAAGAGAAAAAAAAAAAAGAAAAAGATAAAAAAAAGAGACCATAAAAAAATAAAAAAAGAAGAAGAGAAACAGAGAAAAAAAAAAAAGAAGAAAAAAGAAAGAAAGAAAGAAAAAGAAAAAAAAGAAAATAAGAAAAGAAGAAAAGAAACACAAAAAAAAAAAAAAAAGAAAAAAAAACAGAAAAAAGAAAAAAAAAAAAGAAAGAAAAAAAAGAAAAAAAGAAACCAAAAAAAAAAAAAAAAAAAAACAGTTCGGTCAGGACGGGAGTGGCTCTCCTAAGTGCAGGAGGAGAGGAACCTGAGATCGAAGGGAAAGAAAAGGAAGAGAAGAACCGGGAAACTGTTGGGATAGCCCTGTAGAGAGATGACAAAAAAGAAGGAGGACAAACGAAAGAAGATTTTAAAGATCGATAAAAGATGTAAGCCCAGTCTAAAAAAAGAACAGCGACGAACACAGAAACAACCAACGAACACGAAGAAGAGGGAGCAAGGAACGCAACAAAGAACAGCCCAGCAAACACGGAAACAACGAACAAGCAAGATCACCGTTAGACCTTTCAGTTAGAAAAGGAGAGAATGAAGAGAAGCATTGACGCAATTGCAAGAGAGCAAGGAACTTTGTTTTGATATGAGACTAAGATTCGGAGCGCTCTGCTCCTCGGACTGGGACCTTTGTCATTTTGCGCACCCATTCAGCGTTCAAGGAACAAAATCAAAATATAAAAAAAAAAAAAAAAGAAGACAAAAACATCCTATTGTTATGTTTGTGTTAAAACCAGCCCCCCGACTACAGAATAGGTACACCAACTGATGTGGCATTGAAAGGAAGTCAACGTCACATATCCACAAATAAGTGAAATGTCAAGATGAAAAAATACAGGGAACAGGGGGAAGAAGGAAAACTACTAATAGTCTCGAGCACGAGCATAAGAAAAGAACAAAAGCCGGGCCGAACAAAAACACGACGCGTTCGTTTCTTAGACAAACAATCATTTAGCAAGTCCAGTTTAAATGAAACAAATTATTGATACCATATACTGTCCGTCAGGTCAGTTTGTTTTATGATAAAATATCTCTAACCAATACGTCAGTCAGCTTTAAATGGACAATATTTATGAGAGTACTTCTTTACACAGCAGTTAAGTCACTTATCCCTTTACAGGATTCCTGACTCCTAATTCGTACCGGTAAGAAAAAGGGCAATCAGTGGAAGTTAAGAAAATTACACCGCCACAGTTCATTAAACAACTTGTTCGAGGGCAGCAATTTTCTCCAATACCAATTGTTTTCACAGGTTAAGCAATTCTAGAGGAGAGTGACCTTACTTTAAAGCATGGGCACCTGGAAGTAGTGAGGGTCGAGCAGGTGGGCTTGAAGCAGAAAATCAATTTACAGAAGAACTCTGATTATACCGATGAAGAGCCAGAGAAAGATGGGGGAAAAGAAGAAAAAAGACAGAAAAGGGAAAAAGAAATAAAAAAAAGAAAGGTACCTCACTGATCGATTTCTGGTCTAGGAAAGTCACACACTCGAAAATAGGTTACGTAACAATGTTGTACTACCGGATTGGTCAAACCAGAGGAACGGTGAATGACCACAGTTGCAAAATAGACCATACACTTACCAAGGAACTAAAGCCGTACTTGTAAACAAGACCAGTCATCATTTCTTCCCCCAGCAGTCCTGGGCTATCAGAGCTTACCAAAGAACGATGGTCACTTGTAATGAAGACGATGAGCATACAGGCAATACGGTTGTGCAGGTTTTTTCAGGCATGAAGTATTAATGGAGGTCTGGTTCTGTGAGAATTATTATCCCACTTTAGACGCTATAATCAATGCAATTAAATCGCCTTGTTTCCCTTAGACTACACTGCGGGCGCCTTAACTCGCCAATGACCGCGAGCCACGCTTTCGTGTACCTAGCCGCCTTGTCTGGCTGCTGCAATCACAGCAGACGACACAGGCGACAGCAAAGGTCTACAGAAAACGAGGAGAAAGAGGAGAACAAGAAGACTAGTATAGGTTCCTTTGTGCGGTCGTTTTGCTTTTTTTTGTTCTTTCGCCGCCGCAGGCACCCCCCCGCAGCCGACGCACACACCCACACGACTTGTTCCAGGAATTCAGACAGTCAGGACAGTACGACATGTGGACAGGGAAATCAGTAAGCGAGATGGGAAAGCACCGACGGAGGAGAAGGGGGGAGAAGAAACTGCAAGCGGAGGCGGAGTGGTTTGTATCCGGGTTAGGGCTGCCCGGTTACACTGCACAGTGTAATCAGAGGGGTTGAAAGGGACCGTCCCGAGGGGAGGAGGAGGAGAGAGAGGAGAGCGGAAAGGGAGAGGAGAGAACGTAGAGATGGAGAGAGACGGAGGACTGAGGAGTTGAAGAGTTAGACTGAGGGAGAAGAGAGCGAAGATGAGAGACGAGCGAGG
>JADBJO010011515.1:15000-50466 GCA_016801955.1 Conus betulinus | reverse complement strand
CGCACAATCATGTTGCGTAAATTGAGTTCGAATTGTCAGATAAGATTTTTACAGTGCTGTCGTGGGAAGCTTCCACTAGTGCGCTTCTTCCCCATCTCAAACAATAAGTTTCTTTTTGTCAAGCAATTGCCTCTGCGTTGGCTTCGTAATATTGTTCGCTAGCGACAGACTGAAAATCTAGCTGTGCTTCGATCGCTGTTTCCTACCTGGGAACATCTTACACACACGTAAAATCCTATCCCCAACTTTTGGAAGAGAAAGCCAGTTTGGCCGTTGGTATGGATGACACGTTACACATAGCATGCACCCAGTGTGCGTAATGGAAAGAATGAAGCAAGTAAGGAAACTGAGTGGACGATATTGACTGGATGATACGGGAAACGACTGAATGAAGCGCCAGCTGGCAGGTGTTCAGTCGGCACTACCCAGGTAGGCAGCCGTTGTGTAAACGAGTGTGGATTGTAAAGCATATAGAGCTCGGTCTCTAGCTGAGGATAGGCGCTATGTAAGTGTTGATAATGATGATGGTGATGATAATTATAAGAAGAAGAAGAAGAATGATGATGATGATGATGATGATGATATTAAGAAGAAGAAGAAGAAGAAGAAGAAGAAGAAGAAGAAAATAATAACAATGATAATAATAATGCTAACAATAATAATAATAATGACCCCTCCGGTTTTCTTAGGCCATCAAACGTTTTCCTGATTTCAGCCTATTCACTCGCTTAAAACCTCTCACGCCTCTGTCTGCCCATCCTATTTTCAGGACCTTGCTCTCATATATTTTAGTCCGTGTTTCTTTGAGATATTGATGGTGGCTGACGATGAGCAAACAGCAGTAGTAGTACGACTTTTTGTTTTACGTCTGTTCACATCTGTGATATTAAACGAAGAGAGAACACTTTGATATTTTTATTGTCATTACCAATGAGGTCTTTTGACAAGGGGGGAGAGGTAACAGAACAAAAACATTTCCCTCTTCCTTTCCTGCAAACAGATAGTACACTTTCTATCTCTTATAATGTATTATCTTAAACTTCACTATCCTCATCTGCCTAATTTTCAATGCTTCCGCGATGAATTTCGCAACTGATTTAATTACAAGTTCATCATCTGATGTGTGGGAGGGAGAGAGAGAGAGAGAGAGAGAGAGAGAGAGAGAGAGAGAGAGAGAGAGAGAGAGAGAGAGAGAGATGCATGATGAATGTCTGTTACTATGCAAGTGAATGCATAATGTGGTTATATAATTGAATATAAATGTTCCTCTTTACATCCCTACAACATACCTGCAAATAATCTTACAGTAAATGCTTAACTGGACTGCAAATTCAAGAATAAACAACATTGAAGCCAAACTTTACATCTGAAAAGGCGTTACACAAAGGCATGCCTGATAATGGTGGTAAAAGAGTCCACTGGATAGTCATTGCGCTTGCCTGCTGTTGACGTCTTCATGACCCAACCTATAGCGAGAAGAGAAGGCACCCTTGTCTCATCCCTGTTATCACTTCAAAAGCATCTGTAAGTTGACCTCCATGTACAACTCTGTAGGTCATCCCATCATAAGAATTTCGGATGATGTTGATGAACTTCTGTGGTGCGCCATAATGTCGCAGCAGCTTCCAAATCGGTGCTCTGTCGACACTGTCGAAAGCCTTCTCGTAATCGATGAAATTGATATACTGTGGTGAGTTCCACTCCGACGACTGCTCGAGGATGATGCGGAGTGTGGCAATCTGGTCGGTGCAGGATCTGTCCTTGCGGAAGCCCGCTTGCTGATCTCTGAGATGTGCGTCTACCTGGTCCTTCATCCTTTCCAATAGGATTCTGTTGAATACCTTTCCTGGGACTGACAGCAATGTGATGCCTCTGTACTTGGTGCATGAGCTGAGGTCACCTTTCTTCGGCAGTTTGATCAGGTAACCTTCTCTCCATTCTGTCGGGACCTGTTCTTCCTCCCAAATCCTTGCAAAAAGAGGGGTGTAATATCTCTACTATGGTTTCTGTATCCATCTTCAAAACCTCTGCAGGTATATTGTCTGGGCCTGCTGCCTTTCCATTCCTTAGCTTCTTTATCGCCTCTCTGATCTCTTCCCTGATAGGTATGCAGCAGTGAAGGGAAGATCATTCTCGGCTGGCTGGATGTTTGGTGGATATTCTGGCATTGGCCTGTTTAGTAGCTCTTCAAAGTGCTCTTTCCATCTCTGTTTCTGTCCATCCTCACCTTGTATTGCCTTTCCCTCCTTGTCTTTCACGGGCCTCTCTGGCTTGCTGAACTTTCGTGACAACTTCTTCATGGTGTTGTACAAGTTCTTCATGTTGCCAAGTCTCGCTGCTCTTCTGCCTCCCACTGCCAGATTCTCAATGTACTTCCTCTTGTCTGCCTTCACACTTTTCTTTACTTCTTCATTAACTCCTGTATACTGTTGCTGAGCTCTGGTTTTCCCTGTTCTTGTCCGGCTGTTGTTGACTGCCGCCTCCTTCTGCTTTCTCTCTTCTATTTTCTTTAAATATTCTGCCGAGATCCACTCGTTTTGATTTTGTTTTTTATGGCCTAGAACAACTTTACAGGTTGTATCGCAGGCCTTTTTCATTGCTCCCACCTCTCATCAATTGTCTCTTCTTCCTCAAGCAGCTCTTGCAGGATCTGACAGCGGTTTGAAAGTTCAGTTTTATATTCCTCTCTCTTTGTTGGGTGTTTTAGAAGAACTGTGTTGAATCTCTGACGATGGGTGATTTCCCCCTCCCAGTTTTTCTTCAGTTTCAGTTTAAAGCACCCTGTGAGCAGATGGTGATCTGAAGCGACATCTGCTCCTCTCTGGACGCGGACACCCAAGAGCGATCTTCTGAACTTCTTGTAGATGCATATGTGGTCAATCTGATTTTCAGTTGTGTGATCGGGAGAAACCCAGGTGGCCTTGTGGGTTGTCTTGTGCGGAAGATATTTCCTCCTATGATGAGCTCACTTATGGCGCACAGTCTGCAAACCTCTCGCCATTGTTGTTCATGTCGCCTAGTCCATGCCACCCTATGATCTCCTCATAACCTGTGTTGTCGCTGCCAATCTTGGCGTTGAAGTTTCCCATGGCAATAGTGATGTCTCTTCCAGGGAAACTCTGAAGAACTGTTTGGAGTCGATTGTAGAAATCATCCTTGTCATCCTCCTCACTGTCATTCGTCGGAGCGTAAAATTGTACAATGTTTAGGTTGAGGCGGCGTTCGTTAGTTCTGAAGACGCTGTGATGATCTGGGGACCATGAGCCTGCCATCCAGTCAGCTCTCTCTGTGCAGTCTTGGACAGCGTCAGGGTGACTCCGTGGGTGTGCGGCGCATTGTCCTCCTCGTGGCCCGAAAACAGCAGCAGCTTTCCTGTGGTCAGTCTCCTCTGTCCAGCACCTATCCATCTTGTTTCGCCGATGCCAAGACGCTCAGTTTTATTGTTCCTCATTTCTGTGGCCACTTGAGCAGTCTTGCCAGTTTCGAACATGGTCCGTACATTTCATGTCCCGATGGTGATGGTGGTCCTGGTACTAAGGATGGAAGTTGACCGAGTAGCTTCCAGGTTCTGGCTTTCACTACTCCGTGTCATAGATCCTTCAGCTGAAGGTGCATCCTCTCCCAGGGCCGCAGTGTTCTGTGATTTCCTTGTTGGCGTTTCTGTAGCTAGCTTGTTTTCACAGGGTAGGGAAGCTAACCCTACACCCAACCCTCTCTCTTTCTCAGCCGAGCTTGAGACCATCCATGGCGAGGTTAACATTCTCATATATCCGCTCTGAAAGCTCTTTTAAAATCTTTTTTTATCCGATAGCAGAACATGACATGGTAACTTCGTTTTCGCTACTTGGTTCTTTGGGTAGAAAACATTGTACACTTCGTCCGACATGGACACCGAGTGACCATTTTACAGTGTCTTTTCGGTCACAAGACTGTATATTATCAGTTTTTGTACCTTTCTTGTGTGGCATTGAACTCTTTCTCTTTTTTAATCGGGGACCAGGAAAATCAAGGGAATGAATGCACATTAAAATATCTATAGTCGAGCTACATGTCAAAACCGTTTATGTTGACTGTTCCTTTTTCAGGATGTTTTTTACGCTCTGGGACCAGTTGTGATGTGAAGATTTTTCTTGCGCCATGAAAAGCTCTGTTTTTGGTTAAGTCATAGCGCCGGAAAATCTGTTTCTTGTATCAAGTTTCTCAGTTAGAAAAGTAGTTACAGACTCAGAATCAAAAACTTACTTGGAGAATATTCGACACAGGGTCGCCCTGTCTTCTTCAGCTCACTGTTGCTGTTGTGGCAGCGAGGCCTGGTGGACGACTGTTGTGTGGGGGTGAACGGTTGTCAGGATCTGATTGTAGATGGGGGGAAGTTCAAAGCCTTGATCTCTGTTCAGGCTCGGGCGTCTGGTCTTAATTTTGATGGCTTCTTTAACTTTTCTTTTTGTGAGGAAGGACTCTGTAGATAAGATCTTGGTTTCCTGGGGGCTGAAGATGTTCATGTATGTAAATTTCTCAGGTTATTATCTCACGTGAAGGGCATTACTCACATGGGCCTGTGCACACACACACACACACACACACACACACACACACACACGTACCCTCACTTCACACATATACAATGATGATAATGGCACAGACAATGCTAGGCAGGTGCTCAAGGTGTGGTCAGCACTTTGGGGCTAATGCCTATGTCAGACACCTGCAACGTCGTAGCCATGAAAGCCTTTTCTTTAATTCTCTAATCTTAGTCTTTAATTCATGTATCCATCAGTTTTGACTCATGCGCAGTGTTGTCTCGAAACTTAGCGGATATGGTGTTGCGTATATGGATGGACTAGTCCGCACGCAGTGACACCTCCACGATGAAACTGAAAGTGAAGGACATTACCGTTACTCACTCCTTTCTTTCCTTTTTTTCTTTGCCACAGCTCTCAGTTTGCGAGACAATCAAACAGTGATTGACCCAGTTATCACCTTGGTGTTTGTCAACAGCTGAATCTGGTGTGCGACAAGAAGCTGTACCGATCACACACCAGCATGATGATTTTCGCTGGCAAGTTCATTGGTGCTTTTCTCACGAGCATCTCCGCAGATCAGTACGTGGAAGTGTGTGTGGTTTTATGTGTGGTGTGTGTGTGTGTGTGTGTGTGTGTGTGTGTGTGTGTGTGTGTGTGTGTGTGTGTGTGTGTGTGTGTGTGCGTACGTGCGTGTGTGCAAAAACGTGTGTGTGTGTGTGTGTGTGTGTGTGTGTGTGTGTGTGTGTGTGTGTGTGTGTGTGTGTGTGTGTGGTCGGATCTTACAATTTCTTTAACAAAGCTCCTTATCAATGATCAGGCATATTATGTAAAACTTAGAATACAATGGGTATAAGAAGAAAAAAAAAACAGAGGCCTAGCGTGCGTGCGTGTGTGCGTGCGTGTGAGTGTGTGTGTGTGTGTGTGTGTGTGTGTGTGTGTGTGTGTGTGTGTGTGTGTGTGTGTGTGTTTGCGCGCGCGCGCGCGCGCGCACGTGTGTGTATGTATGTGTGTGTGTATGTGTGTGTGTGCGCGCGCGCGCGCGCGCCCGCGTGCGTATGCGCGCGCGTGTGTGTGAGTAAATGTGCGAGTTTTTGTGTTGTTGGATCTTACCATTTCTTAGACAAAGTTCATTATCAATGATCAAGTTTGCTTGCTTGTGTGCGGCAGCTATCACAATTTAATCGCTGTTTCAGTTTCGGTCGTCGCCGTGTCTACACCGTCATGTTGCTGGCTATGTTGGCTTCCGTCGTGGGGCTCATCTTTGTGACGTCACTTCCAGCCTTGATGGCGCTGCGGTTCCTCGCAGGGGGCACCACTACTGGCTGCTATCTCTGCACTAACGTCCTGGGTACATGATGCCAATTATAGAGTTGACTGACAATTGGAGGAACGACTGGATAATGGGCAGGCGGTCTACAGATGTGTGTGTATGTGTGTGTGTGTGTGTGTGTGTGTGTGTGTGTGTGTGTGTGTGTGTGTGTGTGTGTGTGTGTGTATGTGCAGGACAGAGAATGGAGGAGAGGTTTCGAAGGGGAGGGGTGATCTCCAAGAGGGGAAGGCCTAAGGTAGGGTGATGGATAAGGGTTTAGTGGTGAAGCAAATCAACAAGATCACGGAAGTAAAAGTGTTTCCCGCTAACACCGTTCTTCATGACTGTCCCTGCTCTAGGTTTTGAGCTGGTGGGGAAGTCCCAAAGGTGCTACGTCTCCGTGGCCTACAATCTGTCCTCCATCACCATGTCCTTGCTGGCCGTTCTCTCCGCCTTCCTCCTCAGGCACTGGTCGCACTTTCAGGCCTCCCTGGCGGCTCCCTGCGTCCTCATAGCTGTTGGCTACTAGTGAGTCTTTATCCCGTGAGGAGAAGGAGGCTGCTTCCGTTGAATAGGATGATGAGAGTCGTGATGGGAGAGTTATGCTCGTCTAGGTTCAGTGTACAGTGATTTCTCTGCCACACGTTTCAGTTATTGATGGTGATCATGTTACATCACTGTTCACCAGTCACGACCAGTGTGAGGTTGGTACTCGAGGTCTGACCAGCGCGTTGAGCTAATGCATAGGTCAGACATCTGCTCGGTCGTAGCCACGAGATCCTCTTCTTAGATTCTCTCATCTTAATCATTTATCCATTAGCCTTAATTCATGCACAGTATGGTCTCAAAATATAGCGCATGTGGTGTAGCCTATATGGACTTGTCTATACACAGTTACGCCTTAATAAAGCTATAACTGAGACTCTGTATGTGTATGCATGCGTGCGTGCGTGCGTGTGCACGCGCGCGTAAGTGTGTGTGTGTATGTGTGTGTGTGTGTGTGTGTGTGTGTGTGTGTGTGTGTGTGTAGACATACATGGTATTTGTGTGTGTGTGTGTGTGTGTGTGTGTGTGTGTGTGTGTGTGTGTGTGTGTGTGTGTGTTCCTACCTCTTCCCTCCTGTGTCCCATTCAGCTTCATCCCAGAGTCCCCCAGATGGTTGATGTCCAAAGGGCGGGTGAAGGAGTTTCAGGAGATCATGAGCAAAGCTGCAAGTGTTAACGGGGTTTCAGTGCCCCTCAGCATCCACACCGTCAGGGAGGACGAAGGCTCTGGGTTGACGCCCTCCCCCACTGGAGCCTCTGGCTCTGCCGGCCCTCTGCAAATGTTTCGAATACCAAGGCTGTTCATACGCTACAGCTTGCTTTATTTATGTTGGTGAGTGTATTCACACTGGACGACTATCAGTCTTATGAGTTGCTTTGCGCATCATCGCAAAGAAAGATTCAAAGACTTTAAGAGAGAGAGAGAGAGAGAGAGAGAGAGAGAGAGAGAGAGAGAGAGACGGTTTGACGATTTATAGCCTTCAGCTATACAGGCCATTAAAGCAAGGGGTGGGGTGGTGGGGGGTACACATACGACTTGACTCGCTGCATCATTGAAGTATAAGGAAAATAAACAATGATTTATTCAAGAATGGCACGTACATCTATAACATAAACTAACTCACACGTGAACGATCAAATCTGATTACAAGATTTCCGTATAGAACATCCTTTCCTACTGCTGCCATTCCCGCCCCTTCAGTTTCAAAACATAGTTCCCTTTCCCTTCGCCCACCTTACATGAATACACACAAACAGTAAACACAAGCTCACATTCTTCCATTCCTCCTTCCTCCCAGCCTCACCAAGAGAGAGAGAGAGAGAGAGAGAGAGAGAGAGAGAGAGAGAGTTTGGCATGCACAGATTAAGAGAAAAAACTACCGAAAGAGGTAAATAGAGAGACACAAAGACTGAAAGTATATGGACACAGTAAGACAAAGACTTAAAGGCAGTCAGAGACTGAGAAAGACAAAAATCGGAGACACACAGTGAAAGACAGGGATTGAAAGGACAGGGGCAGACAAAGAAACTGAAAGAAATATATACAAGACACACAGATTCAGAGACTGTGGGAGATACAGACTTAGAGGCTAAAAGAGACCGACCAACCGACTGGCAGGCTCACGTACACACACACACACACACACACACACACACACACACACACACACACACAGAGTGAGAGAGAGAGAGAGAGAGAGAGAGAGAGAGAGAGAGAGAGAGAGAGAGAGAGAGAGAGAGAGAGAGAGAGAGAGAGAGAGAGAAAAAATCAAACGCATTGTCAGACAAATTGAAAACCATTTTACTGGCTTTAGTAAAATCCTAAAGTCTGTTTTTTTTTAATGAGAGAGTAATTTGTTTTTCTGTCGGGGTAGAATTGAAATCGTGGCATGAACAATTTTACTCCGGTGTAATATATGAGTTTCTTTTCCTGTGTAAATTTCTTGGAGAGAAGAAAACAAACAAACAAACAAACAAACAAAAAAGCTCTGGCAACAACGGAATGAGGAGTATTGATGCAATCCCACTATGAGGAAAGAAGGGGGTGGATGGGAAAGGGAAAAAAAGGTGGGGGTGGGGGGCTAGGAGGTGAGAAATTAAAGAAAACGAGAGAGACTGATTGTCCTTAACTCTGCAGGATTTTCATCATCATGAACTTGTACGGATTGATGCTTAACGTCTCCACCATGAGCGGGAGCATCTTTCTCAACTTCACCATTTTGAACTTCATGGACCTCCTGTCCCTCGTTCTCTTCACGCTACTTATAGAACGCATCGGGAGGCGGCGCCCTCTGATGGTAGGGGTTTCCGCTCTTGGTGGACTGGCTTGCTTGGCCACCATCTTCCCCAGCGTGCTCGGAGGGAGCCGTGAGTTTTGCACACTACTTGGTTCATGTCTTCATTGACGTGCATTTCAGGGGGGAACCAGTGACTGTTGCACACCACTTGGTTCGTGTCTTTATTGACGTGCATTTCAGGGAGAAACCAGTGACTGTTGCACACCACTTGCTTCGTGTCTTTATTGACGTGCATTTCAGGGAGAAACCGGTAAACTGTTGCACACCACTTGCTTCGTGTCTTTATTGACGTGCATTTCAGGGAGGAACCGGTGACTGTTGCACACCACTTGCTTCATGTCTTCATTGACGTGCATTTCAGGGAGAAACCGGTGACTGTTGCACACCACTTGGTTCGTGTCTTTATTGACGTGCATTCCAGGGAGGAACTAGCGAGTATTGTACATCATTCGGTTGATATCTTTATTGACGTACATTTCAGGAAGGAACCAGTAAGTGTTGCACATTATCATTTAGATTATGTCTTTATTGACGTTACACTTTGGGGGAAAAAAACAGTGAGTGTCGCACATTTATTTGGTTTATGTCTTATTGACGTAGATTTTAGGAAGGAACCGTGAGTGTTGTACATTATCTAGATTATGTCCTTATTGACATGCATTCTAGGGAGGAGCCAGTGAGTGTCGTACATCATTTATATCATGTCTTTATAGAGACGTTCACTCTGGGGAGAAACCAGTGAGTATTGTACATTGTTTGGTTTATATCTCTACTGACTTATAATTTTGGGAGTGTTGCACATCAGTTGATTTGTGTCTTTATTGACGTACACTTTGGGGTAGGAACCAGTGAGTGTTATACGCCATTGTCATTTGGGTTATGTTATTTTAGGCCTACACTTTGCAGAGAAACCAGTAAATGTAATACATCATTTGGTTTATGTCTTTTTTGACGTACACTTTGGGAAGGAACCAGTGAGTGCTGTACATCATTTGACATCTGTCTTTTTTGACGTACACTTTGGGAAGGAAGCAGTGAGTGTTGTACATCATTAGCTTCTGTCTTTTTGACGTACACTTTGGGAAGGAAGCAATGAGTGTTGTACATCATTTAGCCTACGTCTCTTTTGGCGCACACTTTGGGGAAGGAACCAGCGAGTGCTGACCATCATTTGGTTTATGTCTTTATTGACGTACATTTTTATATAAAGAACCAGTGACTGTTAGACGTCTTTTGGATGACATCTTTATTGACGTACATTTGGGGAGATTCAGTGAGTGTTGTGCATTATTTCGATTACGTCGATTGACGCACGCGCTCTGGGCAAAGAACCAGTATACAGTCCTATACCACTTAGTTGATATCTTACCTGAGGTACACTTTGGGGATGGAGTCGTGATTGTCGTGCAATTTTTGCCTTGGTTTTGGTGATGTCGGCGCTCGAGGCAATGAAGTGGTGAATCAACTTTCCAAGAATGCTACAAATAATGAGCTGAGCAGATACTCTGTCCGTGAAACAGATCTTAAAGTTTAGATATGCCAAAGACATCTGGCAAGAGGGCTGGAACACAAACAAATCTGTCACATCCGTCCAAACTTTAGAATTCTTTTTTTTGCCATGTGACATTGGTGACCGTAAGGAAGAAACAGTTTTATGCTGATCACACACACACACACACACACACACACACACACACATACGCACACGCACGCACACGCGGACGTACGCACGCGCACAAGGGCACGCACGCACGCATGCACGAGCGGTAACACACACACACACACACACACACACACACACACACACACATACATACTCACACCATGCTTTCATACCCACTCCTGTCTTTTCAAAGATGAAAAACCTCTGCTTTTATAATTGTCCACTCGTATCTTTTCAAAGCTGAGGAAGCTCTGTTGTGCATTTACTGTAAAACATCATTCACTGAAACACGTTGTTACAGACTGTTGCGACTCACATGATGTCTGACATAATTTTTTTTTACAGCAGTTAGTTTCAAAGTGAGGTGCCTGCAGGCGCATATTGAAACAAACTTAAAAGAAACATTACTTTGCCGCCGAACGAAAGAAACGTACAAAACACAAAACAAACACGGCGTGTTTTGACCTCTTTGGTCTCCTTCAGGCAAGACGAACAACATTCAGAACAATGAAAACGAAGAACGAACAGGACAGTCACTGAACTCATCCAAAAGGGTGCAAAATGAATCTGTTCTCCTCAAAGTGGGCTACAATTGGGGGCCGCCAGTTTGAGGAGGTAGTGACTGTCTGTTCGTTCTTCATTTTCAATGTTGTTTGTCCTGTCGGAAGAAAGACCAGAGAGGTCGAAACGCGTCGCGATTGTCTTGTGACTTGTCACTTTCGTTCGGCGGTTTAGTAATTTTCTTTTCTGTTCTTTCGTTTTTTTTTTCTTAAAGCAGACTCCACGAAAACATCTTTAATAGATGTCCGACCCGATGTAATTTTTGCGTTCCTGAAAGAGACATACATTATTTTTTTTTATTTGATTTAAGGTTTTACAAAAGAAAGATTTTAAAACATTTTATCGTGGTATTTAGATATTCTGTTAAACAAGGTGTGTGTGTGTGTGTGTGTGTGTGTGTGTGTGTGTGTGTGTGTGTGTGTGTGACTGCGTCGTCTAAGGCTGTAAGCAACAGGAACTGGTCGATGTCTTTATTGAGGCATTCTTTGGGGAGACAGGGGTGGGGATAGGGGAAGGAGGTAGTCTTGAGTGTCGTACACCATTTGGTTGATGTCTTTATTGAGGTACACTCTGGGTGGGAGCCGTGAGTATTGTTGTGACAGACCATATTTCGTCCGGTCCACAATCTGGGGGACACGTTGGACCGGAAAAGGAAAACCTGAAAAGCCGGTTGGCCTGTTTACCTGACAGCTACTCACCTGCGTTTTGTGTTAGTCGGGTGAGCGAGGATTTTTCCCTTCAGTCTCCGAAGAGCTACCGGCCGAGCAACACTTACAGAGAGCTGAAGGGAGACTGAAGGTGTGTCCTCGCCGGCAGTTAGGTATGGTTCCAATATTTTATGGAAGTAAGGGTTTGTAGTGATGAAGTTGTTTTTCTCCTACAGGTGGTTGGGAATTTTCCAGTTCTTAGTAAAGGCCTGAAATATTTAATTGTTGCCTTGATATATCTTATGATTTGACGAGACATGGTGACAGTATGCAGTTGTAGTTAGTGAATGTGTGAGTCGAGGGGTGGATGAGGAGAACGGAGTGAGTAGATGAAAGAAAGAGCATACTTATATGTGTTCTGGGAAAAATCTACTTTAATCAATGTATTATTGAAAAAAAGTGTTATTTCTCTTTTCCCTTATGATGCGAGTGTTGGTGAACTCTGGAAATAAGCAGTGAAAATTATTGTACATAAACTATTGGAAAATGTATTCTGATTCCTGTTGTGGATACGTCTAGTGATAATGATGAACATTCTTTTCTTGATAAAAAAAGGTACGAACGGAAATCGTTCTTTGAAATGTAATCGGACACGTCTGGTGATGATTTGAAAAGATAAAAACATTGTTTTCCTGATAAAATGGGACAAAAGGAAATCGTTCCTTTATATGTAATAATTGCATTCTTGGTACTTGGAAAAAAGGGTTCCATGTGGAAATCCTTTTCCTTCAATGTCACGGTGTTAATCAAACAAAATTTTCTATTGTAATAGACCCACGGTCTTGAAACTTTGTAGATTCTATTATGGGCATTTTCCCCAAGTTCCAGTGAAATGTATTATGTGAAGAGTGACTGCTAGTGGCGAACAAGAACGATAAATATATAGGAAGTTGGCTAGATAATCAAGGTAGCTATCAGTTCCCCAGGTGTCCGTGTCCTACCTGGAACTGACTGCCATCCGGGTGTGGGGTGCAGCCCGTGCCCAGCCGCCGTGGGGTGTAGAGAGGCTGACCGAGTGGTCAGTAAACATTGTGTGTGTACTGCCAGTCGGGTGTGGGGTGCAGCACGAGCCCATCCGTTGTCTCCGCCCGTGGGGGTGTTGAGAGGCTGCCCGTGTGGTCAGCAACGAGCTGGTGTGAAAGGTCGTCAGAGTTCGTCGGACGACGACTTGTGTTTCTTCTGTTTTGTGGGAGTCCCTGGAGGGACACCACGAACTTCTTCCGTGAGTGGTTTCTGAACTGTGTGAAGACTGTGTGACTTGGGCCAGACGCGGACAAGTACATGAACTGTTTGTGGCGACACTGCTGTGGGTGCCAGCTTAGCCTGTGCAAGAAGGAAAATAATATTATATGTTTGATATGACATAATAGCGTCTAGAGTTGTCGCGCGCCCTTTGGTCATGGCGTAAACTAATTGATGCACCTGATTGTCCTTATTATGTGTTAAGTACTTGTTTTGATTTGATGGTTCAGGCAGCAAAAAAAAAGGTAGAAACTTAACTTGTTGCCTAGCTATCTATGTTCGTATGGTGTGGGTGGGTGTAGGGAAAAAGACGTACATGCATCACAGCTTCTTCAGGTAGAGTCAGATTGCAAAACACGCACTGCACACGCCATCCGTAACAATCGCATATCATTTTGTCAATGCCTTTTTTAAAATCAGAGTATTGACTGTTTCCGTTATTAGTCTGCGGAGCATAAAACATGCAAAGCATGGACTTTCTGCTCATATAAGATGGAGAACGGAGGGAATGAACATTCATTGTTTATCTTTATTCGTTTTCCTTTGCTAATGATGGGCCTGAAATGGTCATACAAATATTCTCTCTCTCTCTCTCTCTCTCTCTCTCTCTCTCTCTCTCTCTCTCTCTCTCTCTCAGACGGTGTAACAGACAGATATTGATCAGCATCTCTCTCTCTCTCCCTCTCTCTCTCTCTCTCTCTCTCTCTGACGGTGTAACAGATATTGCTCAGCATTACTACCAATATCGATCCCGTAAGGATGATGATTTAATCTGCCCACTGTGTAAAAAACATAAAAAGGATGAGGTCCGTTTTGTTTCATTGTTGTCCAGCGCTAAATAGCTTAAAACAACAATACATTCCTGCAAAGTTTTATAGATTTCCAAAACCGTTTTGATTAAGTTTACTTTTGGCATGCAAACGTGAAAGGGCAGTTGGAAATCTACGAATTTTCTTGTACATAGCGTTTGAGTTGCGTGAGATTGTTAGCTGGTAAAATACTACTCCGACTGTTTATAATTGGTATAGGAAACTGTGTGAAGTGATTGTTCAGTTACTCCCCTTCTTTACCTGTTCGTGGCTGGATCTGTCTTTCGCGGGTCTGTGGGAGTGGTTTTCTGCCTGCTGGCTATGCGCCACTTTCAAACGGCTGCTTGATTTATCTTTCTCCCGTTTCAACTTTTATCTACATATTTGTGCTTCCAGTTCGCTCGCACGGTGTTCACGTGCTGGGTTTTGCTCAGGTTTTGCCACTGTTGGTGTCTTCACAAACTCCATGTTGTTCTTTTTTTTCCCCTTTTTCCATGTGACTCAGTACTTCCCGTCCTTTTTTCCACTTTATCCATAAATTTAAACAACACCCCCACCCCCCACCCCTCCAGAAAAACACTGAGCTGTCTTCTGAACACAGCAGACTCTAAGATCACTCACTGTGGAGGTATGATGGGTACAGCTATGGCAGTGGTGCCCATCACTGTCTTTATTCCTTCTATGTGTGCCGTTCTTCCTTCACCACAAAACACGGGCCTATCATTCTACGAGGCTTGGTCCTAACAGGACTGAACATGAAGGGTCACATCTATAAAGCCGCTGCTTCAATTCCCGTACGCGTCCCTGTAATTGCTCTCACTTCAGCCTGCCTTTTCTCCTCTCGCTGGAAACAAAGAAAAAAAAAATCGAAAAGGTACGCTTGTCTTCTTAAGAAACTAGAACCTAAGATGACTGTCAAGAAAGCACAGCTGTTGTTCTAGTAGAGTTCTACGTTCTAGTATCTCCCCCTTCTTTCTGCTCTCGTTCAGTCATATCTGTATGTGACGTCAACGTAAATTATGACGTCAGCTTAAAATGACGTAGGTAACCGCATGACGAAAATAATAATATTGACGAGAGGGAGAGCAAGAACTAACGGCCGAGGTTTTGGGTGTCGAGCTTATTTTATTTTGTTTAAATCGTCGTTTTCTCCATAGTGATACTATGTGGAGAGGCTGACTTTCAAGTCAGTAGTGCGTCGATGTTCGATGTGTATGTGCGATACTTCTGATGACGGTACCAGTGAAATATGTACCAGGAAATTTATTTGTTATAAAATTGTTGTGAAGGCTCTGTCGCCGAGAAAGACTTAAAACTCCCGCAAGAAAATTTATGTGCGCTAAATGTACCACCTCATGTGTGTCGGTGGGCTGAGTTCATTGATGAGAACATTGTAATATCAATACACGGAGAAGTTACTTAATTTTTGTTTTAGATCAACTACACGTCGAATCGAAGTTTATTGTGTTCTATGGGACTTTGCTGAAAAAAAAATGTGTTCTCCCGGGATTCCATATTGATTGCTGTGCCTTGTGAATCTGCGATTCTTCTTCAGTGGATTGCTGTGCTTTATGAATCTGCGGTTCTTCTTCCATGGATGCTGTGCTTCGTGAATCTGCGGTTCTTCTTCTAAAGATTGCTGTGCTTTGTGAATCTGCGGTTCTTCTGCTATGGATTTACTGTGTCCTGTGAATCTGCGATTGTTCTAATAGTTCGACGTGATTTATTGTGCTTGTGTGTGTGAGACTGTTTCTTTTTCTTCATCGCTTGTGTTTGTGAACGGCTGTGTTTACAGTGTGGGGGACCTTGGTTATCCTTCTTCGTCTTATTTTAGTGCTGTAGACTGTGGCTTCAAGAGTGCTGTGGAACCGAGTTTATTGACTGTATGTGTGAGACACTGGACGGCGCCGGCGAGATCTGTGAATGATATCAAGATCTGTAATATGATATGCTGATATTGGATGATTGAAGTTCCTGTGTATTGATATCTTGATCTATATACTATGTAGTGATATGTATTGATTTGTACCAATTCACATGAATGTATATTTTGATGGTTCAGGCAGCATAATTATAAAGAAAAAAAATTAACTCGTGTGTTTGCCTGGCTATCCATGTGCGTATGATGTAGGTATGTGTAGGGAATAATTATCACACGCATCCAAACTTTTGAGAGCGAGAGTCAGACAGCAAAACACGCACCGCACACCATCCGTAACACTGTACTACTTAACAAAACACCTGTCTTCCCAGCAGGCTGGAGCCTACGATGACTGCCGACAGCTGTTGTTCTGATAGAAGTCTCTGTGCAAATACCTTCCCCTTCTTTCCGCTCTGTTTCCGTCATGTCTGTACTGGTTACCAAATACCTGTCTTCCCAACAGCCTGGATCTTGAGGGGCCTGTCCATGGTGGGTTGGATGGGCACGTCGGCTGCTCTGATGTCCATCTACATCATGTCTCCAGAGCTGTTCCCCACTGTGCTCCGCAGCTTCGGCTTAGGTAGCTGCTCTATGTTGGCTCGGATTGGCGGCCTGGCATCGCCCTATGTGGCCGACCTGGTAAGATTGTTATTGTCCTGAGCACAGCCGTGTTTGTGTGTAGAAAAGGGTCAAAATGTTTGTAACGTAACGTAATGTAAAAGGATATTTATAGATCGCTTTACCTTGCAAGAGCCCAAAGCGCATATTACAGGAACATGATAAAATACTAATGAAACATGATAAAATACTAATGCTAACCCAAAGCGCTCACACACACACACACACACACACACACACACACACACACACACACACATACAGAGAGAAAGAGAGAGACGCGCGCACGCTCACACACACACACACACACACACACACACACACACACACACACACACACGAGCGCGTCAACACCAGCAAACACGCGCACAGAGATAAGTAGATATTGTTAATCAGTCCGAGAGAAAAGATGTGTCTTAAGGGAGGTTTTAAAAGTCTCTAAAGAGTCCGTGTTACGCAGAGAAGAAGGCAGACCGTGCCACAGAGCAGTGCCTGGTAAGAGGAAGATCGTTGGCCTCGAGTTTTCGGGCGAGCGGAGGAAAGTCGAAGCAGACGAGAATCGGTGGATGAGCGTTAAGTTGCGAGACGGAACATAGAGATGAAGGAGGTCAGAGAGGTAGGAGGAAGCCAGATTATTCAGTGATTTGAAAATCAGGAGGAGATCTTAAAAGTCAATGCGAGACTGAACTGGGATCCAGCGTAAGGATGACAGAGCTGGTGATACGTGATCAGATCTAGAGGAGTGGGAGATCAGACGGGCGGCATTGTTCTGAACTTTTTTTAGTTTAGAGATGAGCCTTAAGGGACAACCGGCAAGGAGGGAGTTACAATAGTCGAGTTGAGACAGAACAAAAGCACAGATTAGAGTCTTCAAGGCATTTTGAGTGAGAAAGCGGCGAACTACTACGCCGATTCTACGAAGTTCAAAGTAGCAGGACTTGCACACATTAGAGGTATGCTGTTTGAAAGAGTTTTTGGTCGATTGTAACGCCAAGGCTACGAACAGACACTGATAGATTTATCTCGTTTCCATCAACATTCATAGAACAAGGGAGAGAATGAGTTCTGAGAGTGTTTTTCGAAGCAATGAGGATTATTTCAGTTTTGTCTGCGTTAAGTTGTAGTTTGTTATTGTGCATCCATGATTTAACATCAGTAATGCATGCTTGATAAGAGGAGATTGTTTTCATGAAGCTATCTGAGATGGGCAGAGATATACATCTGGTTTTCATCTGAAAAGCTATGGTGAAGGAGAGAGTGTTGGCTGATAATGGCCAAGAGAGGCTGAGTGTATAGCACAAACAAAACTGGTGCCAGGACTGATCCCTGAGGGACACCAAACTGAATTGCTCTTGCTGGAGACTTAACACCACTCACTGAAACAGTTTGCGTGCGATCAGAGAGAGATGAAGAGAAACAGGAAAGGACAGAACCAGAAAGACCAAAAGAAGTGTCGAGTCTTGAGAGGAGAATGAGCATCTATTGTATCAAATGGAGTCATCTATTGTATCAAAGGCAGCAGACAAATCTAGGAGAGAGAGAGAGAAGAGAAACTTTGTTTCCATCAAAAGCTATAATAAGATCGTTTGCTATCTTCAGAAGCGCAGTCTCGGTGCTATGACCAGCTCGGTAGGCTGACTGATTTGAGTACAAGAGATTGTTTACGGAGAGATGTTCAGACACTGGGCGAGAACAACTTTTTTCAATCAGTTTGGAAAGAAATGGAGATTAGAGACAGGTCTGTAGTTCTTGAGATTTTCAGGATCTAAGTTTTGCTTCTTCAGCAGAGAGGTCTGACAACTGCAGATCTGAACAGAGTGGGAAAACAACCCGATTGCAAAGAATAATTGATAATGGATGTAAAGTATAGGAGAAGATCGTCAAGACAGAAGGTAACAAGGGATGAGGGGAGAGGGTCAAGTTCACATGTTTTGACAGTGACTTGCTTCAAGATTTTACCGGACCTTCTACCGACACAGAGTGGAACTCAGACCACTGAGTGATGGAGAAGGAAGGATCAGGAACAGCAGGGGGAGGAACAGCGTGAGAGTCCAGATTGTGGCGAATAGGCTATTTTTACTATAGAAGAAATCAGAGAAACGCTGGGGGAGTTCTGTCGCAGGAATTGAGGAGGGCAGTGGTATAGTCTTTGATTTGCCAAGTAAAGTACTGGTTACAGTAAACAGTTGTCGGGATGTACTACAGGCTAGGATTTTGGCGCTGTAAAAACAGCGTTTGGCACTGTCCAGAATGTTGGTAACTAGGTTATTGGCAGTGTGAAAAATTTATGAACATGTAGTCCAGATTTGAGCCAGCAACGTTCTGCCTGGTGCCGATCCCGCTTAGTCTGGAGCAGCTGAGGTCCGACGGAGGTGAGCCAGGGTGGAGGAAACCGGTTGGAGATCTGGCGGCGGGTGGCTGGGGTGTGCTGATCTAGTAGACTGGACAGAAGCTGGTGGAGCTGGTCAGCTGACAGGTGTGAAGAGGCCTCCAGTCTGGCCGAAGATCAGACTGAAAGGTGACGGTGTTGACAGCGGCGATTTTCCTGGCCTCCACGTACACAGGGAGGCGTGAAGGACGTGAGAGGCGGAGCTGGGCAACAACACAGTAGTGGTCGGAGAAGTCCTGAGTGAAATCTGGGGCTGTGGAATGCAGCACGTTGTCGTCACGCCGGCAAGGTCAAGGCTGTGACCTTTCTGGTGGGTCAAAAAGTGACAGCCTGGTACAGACCAAAATCGTCCAGCAGAGCGGTGAAGCGAAGCGCAAGGGAGTCAGTGGGGGACGTTGACGTGAACATTGAAGCCACCAACGATGACAGGACAGCCACTGATTGTATTGCAGTGTTCCAGGAAGGACAGGAACTCTTCGATGAAAAGAGCATCAGAGAGTTTGTTCTTTTGGTTGGGGGGAGGACGGTAGATGCAGAAAAGCTGAAGACAGTGCTGATGTAGGGTGACAGAAAGATGGGCAAGTTCAAAGGAGGAATGCTGGAACGGGAAGGTGGTGGTGGAGGTGAGGTGGGAGCACAGAGAGAGTCACGCACGACGACAGCAATGTCACCGCCGCGGGAGGAGCGAGGACAGGTGACAGTTCTATAGCCAGGAGGAGCAAGATCGACACATTTAGACACGACCCCAGTTGGGAGTAACCAAGATTCCGTAACACAGAAAATGTCAACACAGTTTTCAATAATAAAGTCGTTGATCGCGGAACGTTTTCGAGAGCAACCGACGGAACGCGGGTTGGGCCGTGCAGTTTTGAAGTTGAAGCCGGACTGAGACTGACTAGGCAGCACAAGTGGCACCGAAATTAGATTTCCGAAGTTCACAACACTTGCCTTTGACCTGGATGGTGTGAAGAGGGGACGACAAGCGTGGTTGTTGACAGGATTCTTCTGTTTCCTTCTACCACCTCTACGGCGTCGCACACGAGGAAGACCGACGCCATCACGCAGTCGACGCAGTGTTAAGGTTAGGGAGGGTTTAATAATAATAATCATAATCATAATCATAATGAATACTTATATAGCGCCTATTCTCGGCAAGGAAGCAAGCTCTAAGCGCTTTACAATCAACACTCGTTTACACAACGGGCTGCCTACCTGGGTAGTGCCGACTGAAGAACTGCCAGCTGGCGCTTCATTCAGTCGTTTCCAGTGTCATCCAGTCAATATCGTTCAATATCATTCATTCTATTTCCTTACTTCCTTTATTCTTTCCATTACTCACGCAGAGTGCATGCTATGTGTAACGTGTCATCCATACCAATGGCTAAACTGGCTTACTCTTCCGAAAGTTGGTGATGGGATTTTACGTGTGCGTGTGTTCACACTCGGAACCTCGGTTTATAGTTTCATTCGAAGGTTAAGGGTCGAAGGTCGAACCGCCAGCAACTCATCACGGGTGTAGGTGAGGGGGCAGACAGCGGGAGGAGGGGGAGGGGAGAGTGTGTCGACACACAAGCGCTAGCAGTGTGTATGAGCTGGACACACAGGACAGTGGAGGAGGGAAAGGAGCACGTGTAAAGCATGGTGGTGGAAAACATGGCTGCGATGGGGAGCACAGAATGCCAACCAGGCTTGTCAGAAAAACAATCAAAATCATTCTGAAATCCAGTGGCGGTGAGGCACAAAATGTTATCCAGAAGAAAAGCCCAGTTCATCACAAACGCCCAGGTACAAGAATACACCCCCAAACACTGCTTCAAACCACCACAATCACTCACACATGGAGAGAAAGAGAAATCTCAACCTGTTAGGCGAAACTCTCACTCACTCACTGTGTCAAAGTGTTGCGGACACTTTCACTTCAATCAGTGAAATTGAGCATCTGTCTTAGGCTGAAAAGGCTGTATTGTTTGCAGACACTTTCGTTTCAATGAGTGAAATTGAGCATTTGTCTTAAGCTGAAAAGGCTGTATTGTTTGCAGACACTTTCGTTTCAATGAGTGAAATTGAGCATTTGTCTTAGGCTTAAAAGGCTGTATTAATTGCAGACACTTTCGTTTCAATGAGTGAAATTGAGCATTTGTCTTAGGCTGAAAAGGCTGTTTTGTTTGCAGACACTTTCGTTTCAATGAGTGAAATTGAGCATTTGTCTTAGGCTGAAAAAGCTGTTTTGTTTGCAGACACTTTCGTTTCAATGAGTGAAATTGAGCATTTGTCTTAGGCTGAAAAGGCTGTTTTGTTTGCAGACACTTTCGTTTCAATGAGTGAATGAGTATTTGTCTTAGGCTGAAAAGTCTGCATTGTTTGCAGACACTTTTGTTCCAGCGAGTGAAATTGAGCATTTGTCCTAGGCTGAAAAGGCTGTATTAATTGCAGACACTTTCGTTTCAATGAGTGAAATTGAGCATTTGTCTTAAGCTGAAAAGGCTGTATTGTTTGCAGAAGCTTTCAAATGAGTGAAATTGAGCATTTGTCTTAGACTGAAAAGGATGTATTGTTTGCAGACACTTTCGTTTCAACGCGCGAAATCGAGCATTGTCTTAGGATGAATATATTCGAAGAAAGGAAAATGAAGATAAATACCAATTTCTTAGCACATAGAAGTAACACATTATACATAAGCACAAACCTAACAATGCAAGAACTCTCACTTAATCGTATAAAACCAGATAAGATATTCACGGGTTCAGATCCTATTTCTTATGACATGATCGAACATTTTCCAGAGGGTCTGTTAGCACAGTTGTCGGACTTCTTTCAGATGCGTTGGAATGTTAGATTGCTACCTGTAAAATGGAAGAAAGCTATAGTTATCCCAGTTCTGGAAAAGGAAAAACCGAACACTCGTTCCTCCAGTTTCCGATCCTTGTCTTTAGCACCTCACATTCGAAAAGGTTTTGAAAGAATCATGAAAAACACAATAGAAAACTGGAGTCTTGACTTTATTTCAAGCTGGCTTAAGGCGGGTGAGAGGACTACATACCATATTGTTCATCATCACATGTGAAAATAAGCGCTAGCCAAGCGTCACTCATCCTTTGCAACATTTGTTATGCTCACAGAGCCTACGATTCAGTGTGGCACTCTGAATTATTGAACAAAGCACAGGAAATAGGGATACGAAGTCGTTTCTTTCCGTTTTGGGAAAGCGTTCTCATCGAATTGGACTGTCCAAGTCAATCTGTATGAAGTACTATCAAGTTCTAAGACTATTAACATGCGTGTCCCCCAAAGAGAAGTGTGATCGCTCCAACACTTTTCTTGCCAATGGTTTATGACAATAAACGGGTCAATACAAAAGATGCCACACTGGCTCTATATGTAGATGACGCAGCCCTCTGGAAAAAATATAAACTGCAATTTTTTTTTTTTCACGAGGATTTACATGATTGCAAGTGCGTTTCATAGTCCATTAGTTTGGGCGTGTGTGTCCCTCCCTCCCTCCCTCCCTCCCTCTCTCTCTCTCTCTCTCTCTCTCTCTCTCTCTCTCTCTCTCTCTCTCTCTCTCTCTGCCTGTGTACCTTCCTTTATACCTTTACAAGTATTCATAATAATGATAATAATAATAGTATACTTTGCCCCACACAAGGCATTAACTTGCCCGAATCTGTTGAGCATGCTTCTCATGTTGTCTACCTCTACCTCTGTCTTCCCCCTCCCCCTCCCCTTGCCCTCTCAGAACACCTACGTAAGCGGTGTGTGGGGCCCAGCTCTCCCCCAGGTGGTGTTCGGGGCGGCGGGGGTGACGACGTCATGCATGGTGCTCGTGCTGCCAGAGACCAAGGGGCAGCGCCTGCCAGAAACCATCCAGGACGCCGCTCTGTTTGGGAGGTGTGTGTGTGTGTGTGGGGGGGGGGGGGGGGGGGGGGGGGGGGGGGGGGGAGAGAGAGAGAGAGGGGGGGGGGGGCTGTTTGTTTTTGTGCTGTTCTGTCCATACACTACCATATCTCCAAGCAAATCCTGTGCCCAGCCAGTGTGATCTTCTCTCTGTTTTTCTGTCTGTTTTGTTCGAACATTTAAAGTAATGATTTTGTGTGAACGCGAGAGCGTTTGATGTGATCATTGTGTTAGGAAGTACACCATATACTGCATGTTTACAGTGTTCATTCATTGTGACACACATGCTATGCGCAGAGAAGGGTGTCACGTGATCGACCCCACCCCCACCTATCAGACAAACCTTATTAAAACTTCATGATCTTCACTCGCTCGACATGACAGGCCATTCGAAAATTTACGAACAGAACGAGTCAGTATTCATTGAGACTTACAGACACATAACATTTAACAAAACAACAACAAAACATCCAGAGCTGCTGGCCTTTGTCGTCCCTCACAACCTTTCTAATCTTCTGGGATTAACAACCTCTCTGGCTCTGAACGATGTCTTACTAAAGATCTTGTACGATAAAAGAGGATGGGGAGGAGGAACTGGCAGGAAAGAGGGAAGGACAGTGGGATCAACAGCTTCAGATAAGTTCATTACAAAGTCTAAAAACGGGGCTGGGCGTAGAGTGGGGAGGGGGGGGGGGGGGGATGGAGGGCACGTAAAATTGACGATACTATGTTTATGTATTCATTCACCCAGGTGTGGAAGGATGCATCTCGTGTGTTTCTTTGCAGAAATCCTGTTGTCTTTTTAAAAATACCCTTTCTTTGCGACGGATTCCCAACTCAGTGCATTACTTACAACCCACATGTTAATCAGTAATCAACAAGAATGCAACAAAAAAAACCCAAACACATAATACTATTTGTGGAACTTCTGTTAAGATACGGTGCTACCGTTAGCGCAGGGGGCTGACAAACGTCAGACACCAGACACCAGGTCAGAAACGGAGGCATGTGGTGCCAAGTATCGTCAGAGGCAGATCCAAGAGCGTCCCACCGGCCGGACCAATCTCCTAGGCCTTGTCTGTCCAGTCTCAGACCTGGACGAGGCCAGTCATTTCAAAACCCGCGCTGTGGGAGAAGTCAGACGAACGCCGAGGAAACGAATAAGGAAAGCTGGGCAAGGCGCGGGCGAGCTGGAACACAGTCAAACATACACGGGCTCTAGAATCAGTGATGGAAACGGATCCTCAGCGCTAGTGCTACAGCTGTGAGCCTACGTGCAGAGGGGGGTTAGAGTCACGCGGAAAAAGGATGCACGGATCAGGAATCCCGCTAGGTGTGTTTTTCACCCCAGTTTTCTAAGAGCAGAATTTTCAGGCGGCGTCATTGAGCATCTGTATCGTTTCATTCACTTTTCAGCTTTGTATCCGATGTACACCAGTAAAGCAACCTTTCAGGGCACAAAACCATGTATCAGTATCCAGCTACATGTGTGACGATGTGCACATTGGAGAAACAGTAAGCCAAGAAAAATGTTTACACAGACAGTTCTTTATTTATTACGTTATAGTTATTTCTTTTGGGTCTTCACCCACTGTGTCCGTACCATCTCTCTCTCTCGCATCATCTCTCTCTCTCTCTCTCTCTCTCTCTCTCTCTCTCTCTCTCTCAGTCTTATCCACTCTATCTACTGTTACTTCCCCCCTCCCCCCCCCCCCCCCCCCCCCCCCACGTCTCCCGCCTCTCCCCTCCCCCCCCGCCCCCCCCTCCCCCCCTCAAGAAGAGGTGATCGTTTTGTTTGTCCGTTTCAGAGCACTAACGGGACCACAGGAGACGGAGATTGTTGCCCTCCTTGATGAGGGCACCACGTCCACAACGGACACTAACCATGAGAGCAGTGTGCTGCAGAGCGTGCACGCTTCTCCTGCCGGGTTGAAGTAAAACCTTACAACAAAAAAAAAAAGGAAAAAAATGCGGAGGCGGTATTAAAGTGAAGTAGAAGTCCACTGCTTTCCGATACTTCCATCTTCATTGCGGCAAATGTGTTGCAATGTTTCATTTAATTTTTGTTCACACACACGCGCGCGCGCACGCATTGCACGTAGACACGCACGAACGCGCGCGCGCGCGCACACACACACACACACACACACGCGCGCGCGCGCGCGCGCACGCGCTTCTACATAAAACAGACAAAACACTTCTCCGAATCGGGTAGAGATTTCTACTTTTTGCGAGATGTGTCTTCAAAAAGAAAAGCTGAACACTGGAAGAAAGGAAAAAGGAGCAAATTTCGAACTAAAACGTGTTCAGATATCTGTCCTCGGGGCCCTGAAACTGGGTATAGCAATCCAAAAAGGTTAAGAAAAGGGGGATACCTCCCGTTTCAAAGTTCCGTACTCAAACATGCGGGGCTCAAAGGTTAATGTACGTCACGCACAATTACAAACACTGGTCAGCTCTGGCCCTGACGCTTGCCATTTCTTTATAAAGGGTAATGTCAACGTCAAAGGCCATCCCAGTATTCTAACTCGAACAGGTAAGACCGTGTCTCGTGGGAAGAGGGCGCAAAAAGAATTCTTACCCAGTGAGTGCTAAGTAAGCTTTGAAGTTCCTCCATAGTGAAGATAAGGACTGTACCAGCCTCTTTGCTGTATGAATATATCAGCAGGCAGGCTTGCTACCGGACCTTGCTTACCTGCTGATGAGAGACAGACAGACGGACGGACGGACAGGGAGGGAGGGAGGAAGACTGGGAGAGATAGAATACGAACTTTATGAAAACTAAAATTTTATCCAGAAATTAGACACAGGCCTGTCTTTCAAATTGGTAGGACTGGAATGGCTTGGACGTTCGCATTATCCTTTCCATGGAGACCACAGACAACAGGGCCAGAATTTACCTAGGGTCTAATCATGCATGTTCCGCATCAACGTTTGAGCCCCCCTAAATGCCATCGGGTACAGTGTTTTTGAATTTGAATTTTAATTTTCCGCGACCTCTTTTTGTACTCCCAGTTCTTATAGAACAGGGAGTACTTTAGAATGGGAACGAAGAAATGCTCTCTCTCTCTCTCTCTCTCTCTCTCTCTCTCTCTCTCTCTCTCTCTCTCTCTCTCTCTCTCTCTCTCTGTCCGTCCGTGGTCAAAATGTGTTCAACTCGCTCCACACAAAACTATTGAGCCAATCTTTTTGAAAATTGAAGGTATGTTCATTATGGGTCACGGATGATGCCCGATGTTCTAGTTTACCGTTGCAGCCTTTACCAGGGGCTGTAACGGCCTGTAATGGTTTTTTTTTCCCTTTATGGAATATCTCAGAAAGCACTAGGCCGATCTTTCTGAAAAGTAGCAGGTATGTTTACTATGGGTTACAGAGTATGCCCGTAACCGTTTTTCTTCTTTATAGAATACCTCAGAAAGCATTTTGTCGATCTTTCTGAAAATGTGTAAGTATGCTCATCATGAGTCACGGATGATGCCCGATGTTTAAGTTTACCGTTAAAAGCCGTTACTAACGGCCCATAATGGTTTTTCTTCTTTATGGAAAATCTCAGAAAGTATTTGGCCGATCGTTTTGAAAATTTAAAGTAGGTATGTTCATTATGGGTCACGGATGATCCCCGATGTTTAAGTTTACCGTTATAACCGTTACTAACGGCTATAACGGCCTGTAATGGTTTTTCTTCTTTATGAAATATCTCAGAAAGTACTTGGGCGATCTTAGTGAAAATTAGCAGGTATGTTCAGTATGGGTCACGGATGATGCCCGATGTTTTAGGTTACCGTTATTGCCGTTACTAATGCCTGTAACGGCCTGTCACGGTTTTTCCTCTTTTATGGAATATCTCAGAAAGTACTATGCCTATCTTTCTGAAAAGTAGCAGGTATGTTTACTATGGGTTACAGATTATGCCTGATGTTTTAGTTTACCGTTATAGCCGTTACTAACGGCTATAACGGCCCATAACAGTTTTTCTTCTTTATAGAATACCTCAGAAAGCACTTTGTCGATCTTTCTGAAAATGTGTAAGTATGTTCATTATGGGTCACGGATGATGCCCGATGTTTAAGTTTACCGTTATATCCGTTACTAATGGCCCATAATGGTTTTCTTCTTTATGGAAAAATCTCAGAAAGTATTTGGCCGATCGTTTTGAAAATTTAAAGTAGGTATGTTCATTATGGGTCACGGATGATCCCCGATGTTTACGTTTGCCGTTATGGCCGTTTACTAACAGCCCATAATTGTTTTCTTCTTTATGGAAAATCTCATAAAACACTTGGCCGATCTTTCTGAAAATTTGTAAGTATGTTCATTATAGGTCACAGATGATGGCCGATGTTTACCAGAATATCCATTACTAACGGTTACACCAGCCCAGGACGAATTTTCCTCTTTATGGAATATCTCACGCGTATTCAGGATAAAATGAGAGTACGTTTATATGCTTTGCATCTTGTTTATCTTTGCAGATATTCAACCACAGTTTCTGGATTTCAAATGGCACGTGTTTTACATTTCCTTTATGTATCTTTTTTTTCTGGACAAATTTTAGTCTTTCATTCTAATCTTCTTTTTCGTTTCTTTGAATGCTCGTTTTTACCTTTCCAATATTCTTCTTATAGAGATTGCACTCTACCTTATTTTAGGAAGATTTTTTTTTCTCCGTTATCTCTACCTTATTTTAGGGAGATTTTTTCTCCGTTTCGGTGCAAGTGCTTCTCATCAGTAAATACCTGGATCCAGCCGCAAGCCTGATGAACTATTCGTTGAGCGAAACAGCTGCTGTTTGCTGGAACTGCTGACCTGTACTTTGTGGGAACATGAAAGCGCACAGAGCACTCATTACAGAAGGCTTCCTTGCATTACCCCTTTCTCTTTAAACGCAAACCTGTTAAAGTAATATGTTTGTTTATGGGATAGTCTTCTACATGAGTACTACTCTTTCCAGGGAGATAGAATGCATTTGACTAGGGTTTACAATTTTTTTGTCTGTTTTGTTTTTTTTCTCATTCATGGTGCATGTCTTGCATCAACCTTCTAGTCCTTCAGATTTATCTTTAACGCACACACACGCTCGCACACACACACACCTAATCCAGTAACCGGTTCTTTATGTTTCTTTTTTTTTATGTTGTACCTATACAATGACAGTATCCAGATGCTTCCGCATTTTGTTTTAGGTTGTTTTCTGGAAGCAATGATAAGGAGCACCATGCATGCATGTGTGTGTGTGTGTGTGTGTGTGTGTGTGTGTGTGTGTGTGTGTGTGTGTGTGTGTGTGTGTGGTTTGTGTGCGTGTGCAAGTGTGCGGATGTGTGCGTGTTTATTTTGCTCCTAAAAACATGAAACTTTACTTCCTGCTTCCTGCACAAATGTTTTGTGCTCTAATTAATGATACGGCATTTTCACTTGATTCATCAATGGTCGCTTGAAAATGGTACAAAAAAAGTTAGCTTTCACAAACTCCCAAAACATATGAGTGATATTTCATCCTTAACTTTAACGCGCGCGCTTGCACACACACACACACACACACACACACACACACACACACACACACACACACACACACACACACACACACACACACAGTTCTAATTATTTTTCACCCATGTCAGAGAGAGAGAGAGAGAGAGAGAGTTTTCATTATTTTCACACATTTTATAAGGTGTAAGTATGTATGACATTTGTCGCAAATGGTATGTATCAATCTGACTTGTATCCTTTGCATTTCAAAATTCGCTGATTTGTGTTTATTCATATACTTATTCGTTTAAGTATTTATATATTTATTTCCATCTTATCCAATCAATGTCCAAAGTCAATTTTTATCAAAGTTTTACAGTAGCGGTTTGGATTTCCTTTTACTTGCTGTTAAGAATGCCTTTCTTTACTGAGCATATGATTGTTGATACATTTTTTTTCAATGTTTTTCGAGCTGCTAATGCTAGTGCTGACGCCATCACAACATCTGGACTTGCATTCACTACAAAATGTGTTGGTTTCCTTTTAGTCTGAACAAGATTGATTATGGGTCAGATATTCATGCTGTAATCGCTGTCAGCAGAGAGCGTTACTCAATATTTCTTGTCCGCCAATGCTTTCCATTTTTTTTTTTTTTTTTTTGAAAATCAACTCTTTTTTTCAAAATGAACTTTTTTTTTTAATTATTCATTCCTGATGTTGTTGTTTGAACTGCAAAGTTGGAACAATGCGGCTTTCTTGTTATCGTGTTTTTTTTTGTTTTTTTTTTTTTTCTTTTTTTCCTGTGCTGACTCGTCACATCACCAAATACTTCCAGAATTTTTTTTTAAGCACTTTGGGAATTCATGAATCAGATGACGGTTAAAATGCAGGTCTCAATTCAGAAAAAAAAGATGACCAGCATTGTCATTAGCGATATTCCAGATCTCTTGACAAGCCATCACATTTTGAAATCATGTCGATCTTCACGATGATCAGAGTACACCATTGTGCTCTATTGCCATACACCTTCTTTTCTTCACTAATCTGTGAAGTATAATTACCTAACTACCCTGTCATGTTTGCCCCCCCCCCCCCCCCCCCCCCCCCCCCCCCCCCCCCCCCCCCCCCCCCCCCCCCCCCCCCCCCCCCCCCCCCTTAAGTAACTTAACCCTGACAACGCAGATTATCTCTCACATTCTCATGCTGCATGTCATATATCAGTGATCTTGTGAAACAAAAACACACACCCCTCAGTGCAAAGGACAGGATGCTTTATACTGGAACCTCGAAGCTAATGTGGTGAGGATAGTGGCTTTGATCTGGATTTGGCGTAGGTAGCCATGACGTCACCTATGATCCACTTGACTGACACAGTGTAGATGAACACCAAACTGAGGTGGGCTGGTTCAGATGTTTTACTGTATGTTTATCTATTGTCGCTGACCTATGTAAACCCTCTTGAAGCATTTTTGACCATCTGCGTTTTCTATATTCTATGATACCAAATTTACCCATACAAAGTTGGTATGAAAGGCCGATGTTTGATGCAGTGCTTTATACACACACAGATACACACGCGATCGCGCGCGCGCGGGTGCACACACACACACACACACACACACACACACACACACACACACACACACACACACACACACACACAGTTGTGCTCAAAGTATTTTTTTTTCTGTGCCAGCTTACTTTGCCGGTTTACTTTCTTATACATAAGTACACACACAGATACACACACACACACACACACACACACACACACACACACACACACACACACACACACACACGTGCAGTTGTGCTCAAAGTATTTTTTTTCTCTGCCAGCATGTAATATCTATGCGTTTTCCTTTCTTTTTTGTCTTAAATATGATCAATAAAAAAAATATCCATGACCGGTTTACTTTGATGCGTTATCAGGATACAGCCATAAAGTAAAGGTGTGTCCATACGTGTGCAGATTATCTCACCCCTGATGTTGTGTGCGTGGTAAATGAAATTTGTGAAAGTTCTCGCAGGGGTGCGTTTAAAGCGCGTGTGTCTCCCTGTCCCATCACCCACAAACTTGAACACACACGCACGCACGCACGCACGCACATGCACAGTTATTTGAGATTGGAAACATTTGCTACAGGCTATGGATAAAGACATCCTGATCAGATTTTGCGAGCAGAAAAGTTATGTATTACAGATCAGTTCTGTTGCTGTGCATGCTGTAAACTGGTGCACACGAATTTTGTCAGTTAAATCTTATGTAAGTTACCCGTTATTAGGAAGACGGATCGGGCTTCCAGAGCAGTCGCCAAACTAACTATCAACCGCGCACAGCAAAAGACTACAACAACAACAACAACAACTACTACTACTACTACTACTACTACTACTACTACTACTACTACTACTACTACTACTACCACAACATCACCATATCTACAACCACTATTGCTGCTGCTGCTGCTACTGTCACCACCGCCACCGCCTCCGCTATGACTACTGCCACTACTACTGCTGCTCTTGCTGCTCTTGCTGCTGCCACAACCACAAAGACAAGTGGTGGTCTCGGTGCAAGAAACCCAGAATCGGAGCTTTGAAATTCTCGTTTAATTTTCACGGTTTTTTTTTTTTTTATTGTTGTTGTTGTTTTTTCACACCTGACCCCGCCCCTCCCGCACCCCTTCTTTCGCCCATCTCTTTTTGTCCATCTAATCTTGTGTGATGGTCATGAAAGTGACGGTTTGGGATGAGTGTAAATGTAGGTCTCGTGTGTACAACATGGTTAGAATACAAAGAATCCACCGTCGGAAATGGCCGAGTAAATTTGTTAGGTAAGACGAATCTGCTTTTCACAGTGAACCAAAATACAATGACTGATAAGTAATTGGCTGCAACGGACAATGGTAACGCACTTTCAAGCCAGTTTTTTTTTTTTCTGTCCCAACCTCTGCGCCACCTCAGAGGCAGTGCAAACAGTCAATGTCAAGTCGTCAAGAGGCAAACCCACCGGAGAGACACTGCACTGCTGCCGAGTCACTTCAGTGGTGTTCAGTGGCGCCTGTTCTGATCTAACATACGCGGGACACGCCACCTACTAAGCCCCCTACTGACGACAATAATTGCTTATAATTGCAAGGGCGCCAAATCCCCATGACACTCCCCATGGACCGATACCGGTGACCCCGACGGAACCAAACCAAGGCCACAGACGTGGAGAGGATATCGAAATTGAGGTCACCATGGGAGCAGTGCATGAAGGGCCACAGAATTTGAGACTTTTTTTTTTTAATGCTGATCGATGACAATGAGGATGATTAAGATGATGCTACGGATTTCCATTTCGGTCTGAGACTACATGACAGGGCTGTACTCTACCCTTCCTTTCATAATATATCCCGCGTCAACCAGGCCCGAGAGATACAGGCACCTGCAGTGTTGGTCAGGAAATTTGAGCAACACTCTCAGAAACGCATCCATTAAGTGGATGAAACTCGACTGTGTGTGGTCCCAGTCTTCCCAACTGAGTCCGCAGCAAACTCAACTCTGGGTAGGAGCCGGTCGGGGCAGAAAAACCCACATGACTTCTGATGGGATTCGAACCCACGAACCTCCCAGCCGGGAGTCCGCGACGCTAACCTCAGGTGGAACAAACATGAAACAAATAACGAAAATGCACTTAGCTTTGATCGCTTCTTCAACGCCTTCCTTCTTGCGCTGAACACAGAAGCGATCAAAGCTAAGTGCATTTTCGTTATTTGTTTCATGTTTGTTGCACCTGAAGAAGACCTAAGATGTCGAAACGCGTTGTGGTTTGTCTTGTGACTCGTTTGTCCACGTTTCTCTGGGCGGTTCGCTGACATTTATTTAAGATTTGTTTAGATTTCCGCCTGCAGTCGTTTCACTTTGCAACTAAATTTCATAGGCTCATGTAGTGTAATGACTGTTTGGAATAATGAGTAAGGAAAGACAATAACATACATCACCTCAAAACGAAAGTCGGGCAAACAGCATGCTAGCATCGGTGCGAACTATCTTAATTTGTACATGTGAGACATGAATCTTTACACTGTATATGGAAAGAAGAACTCAAGCCATGGACGTGTTATTGCAAGATTCTATACAAAAGATATACTGATCATATTACGAATGCAGAAGTGCCCGAAACCATTAAGCAGCACATCAGACCACAGAAAGATCTGTTTACATCATTTTAAAAAAAATCAAAAATTACAATGGTATGGTCTCGTAGTAAGACTCGGCAAAATTGCTGAAACATTCTTCGAAGAACTGATTTAAGGAGAGAGAGGAAGGCGTGGGGAAAAGCCGCATTTGCTGACCAGATGGCAAAGGGGGCATAATTTGAAACCCAACAGTTTCAGTTTTGGTATGATGAAGGGGGCGCACGTGCGTGTGTGCGTGTGCACGAGTGCGCCTTTGACTATGTGTTGGAAACGAAGGCTCAAGAGATGACAAAGCTNGGGCTGAAACGAAGTAAAAGGGGAGATTTGTTCAAAGAGAGAGAGAGTGGTGTTGGATGGAGAATTGTATAATGGCAGAATCTGTGACGGAAGGGTGTCAGATAAATGATGGGAATGAGGGGGGGGGGGGGTGGGGGGGTAGACAGAGGGATAGGATGGGAAAAAAATGACATACGTGTCTTTAGGTGCAGCTACAGCAGCAAACAAATCCTCTTCTTCCCCATCACCGTCAAACAACGATCCGCCCTTCCCTTTCTATCCTCTGGCTTCTGCCCACATTGTGTATGCAAGCATGGATACCACAGACACATACATGTATAACATACACACACACACACATACGTATCAACATACACACACACATACACGTATCAACATACACACACATACACACACGTATCAACATACATACACATACATACACGCACAAACGGGCACAAACACAAGACACACAAAAGCAACAGAAATACAACACACACACAAACTCACATACAGACACACTCACTCACTCACTCTGACACACACCAAACAAAGACATATGAAAATACACACAGTCTCTCACACACACAAAACAAAAGAAACACACACACACACACACTCACTCACTCACTCTCTCAGACACACACATACACAGCACAGACACAGATATATTATATTATGTAAGTGATCAGGGAAGTTACACATGGAATTCATTGGGAGGAGGGGGGAAGGGGAGGGGGGGGGACAGAGAGAGAGAGGACTCAGACCAGACAAAGAGTGAGAGAAGGACCAGAATCTGAGAGAGAGAGGGAGACAGAAGTAGAGAGAGAGAGAGAGAGAGAGAGAGAGAGACAGACAGACAGACAGACAGACAGACAGAGGGAGACGGGCAGACGAGAGGGAGAGAGAGAGCGAGAGCGAGTGATAAAGAAAGAGAGAGGGAGAGACAGACAGACAGACAAAGAGAGAAAACAGAGTCTGAGAGAGAAAGACAGACAGAGAGAGAGAAAGAGACTGAGAGGATACAGTCAGAGAGAGAGAGACAGACAAAGGGAGAAAGACAGAGAGAGAGGAAGGGAGAGAGAGACAGACAGACATAAGAGAGAGAAAGAGGCCATGTGCATCCATGCACACAAGATGTGGGAAGATATGTACACCGACATGCCAGGACTGTGTCCCACACATCAGTGACGCCAGCATGCGCAGGGTGGCCACTGCCAACCAGCCAACCGTACCTTCACTTCTTTTTTGGCTGCTTCAGCTGGCTTCTTGGCAGAGAACAAGTCATCGGCATCGTTGTTGTCGTCGTTGTCAACAAGAAGAGGCTCCCCCCACGGGTCTTCTTCGGTTCCGACTTGGGGATGGTTGGCAGGGGTGGCGGAGGGTTTTCCCTTCGGACGACTTACTGCAACACCGAATGATGCTGACAATGAAGACGCTGTGATCGGATGATGACAGTATGGGAGAGGTCTTTTTGTTGACTTACTGCCTACAGACTGATGATGTGAATGAAGACACTGATGAGGATGACAAGATGGTAATGACGAAGAGGTCCCTTTGACTTGCTGCTTACAGAATGATGATGTTCAGTAGAAGACTGTATGATGATGACAAGATGATGATGATGGGACAAATGGGATGATAGATGTCTATGATGATGCCAATGAGATGATAATACAAGTCTCTTGGACATACTGCAAAAGCAGAATGACGATGTCAATCAATGAGAATGGATGGTGATGATGATGATGATACAATGGCAAGTGACACAGGTCTTTTGGACTTAATGCTGCTGGCAATGACACAGACATGCAGAGCATAGTGGAGGTTTGCAATCTTTGCCTGAAGACTTTATTGTGTGTACAGGTCCTTAACAGATAAAGAACTACTGCGCATGGAAATGGACACAATCCAATTCATTCTGGCAGAACGTTTTCTTCCAGAAGACCCACCTGCCACAACCTGACACTTGGTAGACTCTGCTAGTGAGGACCATCCCAACACAGTCCTTTTTTTTTTTACCCCTGGAACATTTTTGCCTTAGTACACGGAACTGATGTACCAACAAAGAGCCGCTGCCTGTGAACGCTCCATCAGTAAGGAGCCAGACACAGGATGGGACGGTCACAGCAGGTAGGCTGACAATATTAGGCTGACAGAAGGTAAGGTAAGGTAATGTTGCTTATAGCCCAGCCGACCGCCAAACAGGGCCATATCGGGACTGTCACCACGTTAAAATCAACTCACACAGTCATAAAAAAAAACAACAAAAAAAACCCTTTCACACATTTCTTTAAAATACATCTTCCAAAAAACGTACCAGAAAACTTCGTTAAAGATCTTTCTTCCATAAAATCTTAGGTCAGATGAAAAATGTTAATCTCCTTCAGAAACTCAAAGATCACGTCTGGTGGGGCATCTCTGAACAAAGTTTTCATGGAGTCTGCTGTAGAATGTTTGTGTCTCACATCATGCAAGTCCCAACCAACACTCTAAAAAGAATATGTTTCATTGTGAGGGTACATGACATAGAATGCACCACGGAGCTTCTCAAGCTTTTAAAAGGTACGAATGAGTAAAATATTAATGGCTGGGTGCATTTGGCAAAAGAACAGTTTTTCTTCTTTTTCGACTACCTGAAGTGGATGAGAGGAACTCTTAAGGTTTGGACGGATCTGGAAGAGTTTGTTTTATCTGTCTGTGTTGTCCAATCTTCCTGCCTGAGGTCTGTGGGCCACCCACCGGAGGAGAACAGTCCTCTCCTAGTGAGTCACCTCAGAGATGTCCACTGGCACCAGTTCCAATCAGAAATGAGACCTGAGCAAGTAGAAACGCCTGACGTTTTTTTGTTTTGTTTTTCTTTCATAGAGGGTCCAGGTGCTGGCATCAGATCCCCACCCAGGTGAGCTCACAAAGGGCAAAGGTCAACACAAGAGGGTCAGGGGTGAAGACCCTAGAAGCTGAAGCCCCCCCCTCCCCACCTTCCCCACCCCCGACTTGTAAACTATTGTGAGTCTGACAGTGTTGTTTCCAGCCTTCCTGCATTCTAACAATGC
>JADBJO010011515.1:0-10000 GCA_016801955.1 Conus betulinus | reverse complement strand
TTGACTCATTTCTGCTAGGGAAGGTGTAAAATATTCTTTTTGGCTGGTCGTGTTCTTTCCATTCTTGCTAATTGTCAGAAGTGTAAAATCAACAAGTTTACCTACATCAATTTTTTTCTTCTTTTTTTTTATTTTTGGCAGCAGCCAAGTCTGGAAGAGTTCCAGGAGAAGCCAGTTGTCAAATGATTTGAACATTTGCAACTGCAGACCTGATGGCTGTAAGTTTGGACCACTCATGCGTACACATTTTTACAGGTTCAAAAACCTCTGTGTTTAGTCCATAGTAAACAGGTACCTGACTCAGTTCATCTGTGAAGCTTACAAAGTTATATTCATGATGGGTTCAAACCACTGGTGGGGCTTGAAAACCCTGTTTAACTACCCAGCTGGAGATGGATACCTGATTCTCTTCAGCAAAGGACAAAGGGGATGGAAGGAGACAGAAGGACTGTGCCTGCCATGATGCCATACACTAAACATGAATCTCTTCAAAATGTTAACAACCCTTTGCAGACACTAGAAACTAGAGTGCAGGACTTAAAAGTTTTGATTTTTCACAAGAAGAGTGCTCAGGGAAAATGCCTACCTCTCAAAAGTTCGAACCAATCCTGGTTCCACATTTGAACCAGGTCCGCGTCCTGTTTGGTGCAAAATAAAAGTATTTACTGTAACATGGAAGGAAAACATAGGACCAGTCGTAAGATTTTATTCTATTCCCTTTCAAACATCTGTGAGCAGATCAGTTCATGAGCGGAAATTTTCTGCCAAAGAAAGTCATAAAAGGTATAGACTTAGAGAGCTACTTTGCATTTGTGAGCTTTGATTTGTAGAACCAAAATGTTAGTGTTTATGTGTGAAGAAAGTTTTTTTTTTTCTGTGAAAATGTATTGTGTCATACACAGTTGCAAACTGATAAACAGAAACTAGACAGTGTTCCTGTTAAGCAGAAAAAATTGTAAGTAAATTTGTGAAAAGATCTTGGATTCACACTTTGATGCAGATCCAAACCAGATTTTAACTCCCTGCAGTACTTTCCTTTGATTTTCAATCACTGATGATCAAAGTTTTTGTTATTATCACATCAAAAGTATTTTTTCAATCAAAACAATAGTTTAATAATATAAAGCATTAAAACCACAGCAAAAGAAAATGGAACATTTTGGGGGGTTGTTACATAAAGAGTGAAAAATTCAAAAACAGTTCAGAGTTATAGGGATTATCTTAGGGCCGCATTCGATCTTTTTACCACGTTTTTGTGAAACTGATGCTGTGGTTTTTGCGTAGCTCTGCATATAGACTAATGACCAATTAAACAAAACTATTACACTTGGGTACAAACATACATTTGCCTGGTGCAGATAAGATGATGATTCCCGTCAGTGGTAACAGATGTACAGTGAGTTCATTCCCTAACGTGGCGCCTGCAAAAGAGTCTGTACCAGTGAGCATGTTGCTCATGTTGCTGAATTGTGCACGCTTCTGTGCTTTTTTGTTCCCCATTGATCTAGCGTTAGTTTGTTACAGACAAATGCTTATTTTGGGAAGCTCAGCTTATGTCAGGCAATAGTGGTGGTAATATACACCAGAAAATAAAACATCTGTTCTCAGTTAAGCGTTGTCATCAGGGGCTGGATTGCTTGTCACTATCATCCTGGAATGACAAAGAGCTGAGAATCGTGCACACATGCGCGCGTGCGTGCACACGCACACACAGACACACACACATGCACTAACATTCAAACACACCTACACACACACACACACACACACACACACACACTAACAGTAACACTAACACTAATGCTCATACATACACACGCATGCACACACACACACACACACAAATACACACACACACACACACACACACACACACACATGTATGTTGTATTTGTTAATATATAACCTGTTTGTGTAATATGTCTTTCGAGAGCTCTGGAGATAACAAGCATCTGTCCTGGCACTTGCACACAGACCTGTGTGAGCTATGGCCTAAGGGTAAAGAGGATACTGACTAGAGCTTAACACACTCGTTGAACCTGCAGAAAAATCTCTGTGAATGTGAAAATTATGTTCTCTCTCTCTCTCTCTCTCTCTCTCTCTCTCTCTCTCTCTCTCTCTTCTCTCTCTCTCTCTCTCTCTCTCTCTCTCTCTCTCTCTCTCTCTCTCTCTCTCTTCTTTTCTCTCTGTATTTAAAGGAAAAAAAAATTATCAAAATAACACTTATTTTTGTATTTCTTTCCAGCATTTCTGGGGCCCAGGTGAGTTTGATGTAGGTTACATAAACATAAGACTGCATTCTTGCGCTCTTGTGTGCCTTTATTATCCGTTTCCAGTGTCAACATTTCATTTCTATTGAAAACGAAAAATTGCTAATTAGTCCGACTTTTTGTGTTTCCTTGGGAGCTACATATGTGTGCACAGTCCCCTCCTCCCCCCCCCCCCCCCCCCCCCCCCAAAAACGCTCTCTTACACATATCTACACACGTGCACACAGTGGGACCTGTAACTGTTAAGGTTAAAATAATCTGATACTAGTGTTAGTAATATAACTGTGAAGTGTTAACTGTGCTTGTGACAGTAAAGTGCCGAAAGCATTTGCCTGTTACCTAGAGGTAGCATACTTCTAACAAAAGGGTTAACAATGACGACAGTATCTGAAACTGAAAGGTTGATCTGACTACCTGTTACAACAGTTATGAAACAGTGTCTGCCTGTGGCTAAGTTCTCAGTGGCTGTGACTTTAATTGCTTACAATATATGTTGTCAAAAGTGAAGACTTTACAGTACAAGCCCAAACTTGAAAGCGTTGTCAGTGTCAGGTTAGGTGTGTAACAACAGTTAACATGCCTATTGCTCTAAAGGGTTAACAGTGTCACTGTCACTCAGTGGCAAAGTGAAGAGTTAGCATTTTCTGCCGCAGTATTACAGTAGCTGGGGTTAACAGTGTCACCCTGTGACAAGTTCACACTGTTGTCCTGTTACAGTTGTTCAAGTTTCTGTGATTAATAGCACCAGTCAAAACCTGCCAAGAACATGAATTATAGCTTTTATCCACGAAATTGTATGTGTATATATACACCATATATTTATATATCTGTATCTCACTAGATAGATAGATAGATAGATAGATGTAACATGAGTGAAGGATAAGTTGGTACATTTCTGCTATAGTAATAAAGAGTCTTGAAAAGGAAGCATACTGTGTAACAGGTGCTTATTTGTAAACATACCCTTCTGCTGCAGTTTGGAGTTAGTTATGTTCTTTTTGTGAATTTTTTTTTTTATCCATAGCAGACTTTGATGGGTTGATTGAGTCATATTAATATGCCAGCCTGCATGTGTAAAGTATAAACCATGACTGCTTGTGACTACATGAAAAAGATGTATAGATCTGTGACATTGACTGGGTCAGTCTGTGTCTGAAAACTGCGAACAAGATCCATTTGTGAGTGTAAAGTGTGATCAGTGTGTGTTTGTAATGGTAAACGACGAACAGTGTGAGAGTTAAGCTCTGTTCGTAAGTGTGAGTGTGTAACTGTAATGGAGGAACAGTGTGAGAATCTGTCACTTTGCAGTGGCCAACTGGGGCCTGCCTCTGGCAGCTTTGGGAGACCTAAAGAAAGACCCGGAAATCATCAGCGGTAACATGACAGCAGGTCAGATGTAGTATAGATGTGGTGTGTGTGTGAGTGAAAGTGTGTCTGTGGCATATGTGTATGTGTGTGTGTGTGTGTTTGGCCTAAATATGTGTTACTTGTGTGTTTGTATGTGTGTGTGTGTGTGTTTAGTGCAGCACACCTTGTTTTTTTTTTATCAATTAGTTGGTTGGTTTGCTGGGATAATTATTGTGACGTTAAAAGTGGATCCCTACACTTTCCTGTCGTTTGGTTTTCTCACAGAAAAGTCATTCAGTTCGCAGTGCAACATTCTTTTTTCGTATTTTGTTGTTGCTGTGGTGTTTGTTTGCCTTAAGGGATTAGGCCAGAAGTAAACACATAGAAATGTAAAAGGAGATGATGATCACCATCATGGAGATTCAGGGTCAGAGAATAAGAAATAGTATGTTTATATGATTTCTTAGATCATTGAAATGAAAGGTTTTTCACCTGAAGAAGTTGCCAGAATGAATAGCAGATATATTCTAGTTTGTAACAGCATGTAGAATGCGTAAGAAAATAAAAAAAATATAATTGAAAATCTGTATTTTGAGGATTTGGCTGTAAAAGTCTGTGTAGAGGTGGAATGCAAAACCAGTATTCCAGGACCATCGCTTCTCTGCTGGTCTAGGATTTTTGTTTGTTTGTAATGTAGGAAAGAAGGTATATTTGTCTGATGCTTGGTCCAGATTATTTAGGAAGATTGTGAGGTTGTGTCTGTGAACAGCCCAGTGGCTTCGGAACTGGGGAGGGAGGAGAGAGGGGACGGGGTAGCTCTGCCCTCCCCCTTCCCCAATGAAAATAGGGAGGGGAGGGGACTCTTTCTGGCCCCCTCGCCCCAATATGTGAAGCAAAAAAAATTTGATTTGAGTAGCATGGGTATGTTGTGCCCCCCTTTCCTCCCCTGCTTCCCTCCTCTCTTTTCCATTACTTTTAAAAGAATTTCAAGTATTAGCGGATGCCATGTGCACGCACACATACAGGCACATACTGCTTTATGACAATTGGGAATAAGAGTTCCCATCCCACTGCCTCCTCCAGGCGATGACGTTCCCCCCTCATGAAAGTTAGGAAGGCTGCAGTAATGTTAGATCAGGTTGGCTTCCCCCTCATCCCCAGTGCAAAATGTCTTCCAATGCCACTGCACATGTAAACATGTAAAGAGTGGTATTTGGATGTGTTTGCGTGTGTGTGTGTGTTGTTGTTGTTCTTCAATTTAACGTCTTTTCACTAAATGTGATATTAGACAAGGTGTGTGTGTGTGTGTGTGTGTGTGTGTGTGTGTGTGTGTGTGTGTGTGTGTGCGCGCCGCGCGCGCGCGCGCGCGCGTGTGTGTGTGTGTGTGCGTGCGTGAGTGCGTGTGTGTGTGTGTGTGTGTGTGTGTGTGTGTGTTTGAGTGTCTGTGTGCAGCGTGCGTGCCCCGTGCGTGTGTGCGTATGTGTGATGAGGAGAAATTCTAAGTAAGAATTAAGCTGTAAAAAAAAAAAGAAAAAAAAAAAAAGAAAAAAGAAAAAAAAAAGACATCAAAAGTAAAAAACAAACAACTGTACAAAATAACATCTGAAAAAAGCAATTACAGGATTGAGCCAACTGGGCTTAACATAAGAATTCGTACAAAATTTAAAAGAGATATGGTATCCTGGAATATGCACTTTGAAGCATCCTTTCTAAATTCTGACAAATCGGAATCAAAGTAGGGGCAAAAGTATAGAACGTGCGTTGTGGTAGAATTATCAAGGCGCCGCAAGCACATCGAATATTCTTGACATATTTTGTTCTGAATGCATTTGTTTTCAACCGAAATAATAAGGAGAGAAGTTGCTTACTATGTCTTGGATATATCCTATGTTTGTAAGATTACTTGCTCGAGACTTCGTACAACAAAGTATAGAAGAGTCGGGTTTGTGTATTCGGGGGAGAACACTTTCTTTGTAGTATTCCTCAAATTTTCAAAAGAAGCCCTTTGTAAGAGAGAATATCCTTCGTGTAAGCTCAAGGGAATATGAATAGTAGCCGTATTGTCAGAATTGTTTGCACTGCTCGAGCAATCCTGTCAGCCCATTCATTTCCGGATATGGAGCAATGGGAAGGAACCCAACAAAAATTAACTGTTATACCTCTTGACATGAGGTTGTGAATAAGTACTTTAATTTCAGATATGATTTCAGCACGATTTTTTGAATTTGTAGATTCTAAAGCTTGAAGAACTGACTTGGAATCTACACAGAAGAGAATACCATAAAAGTCAAATGATAATTCATTCATGTACTTTACGGCCATTAATATTGCTATTAGTTCGGCTGTAAAGATAGACAGATTTGCCCCAAGATGAAAGGACTTTTCAATTTTTAAAAATGGAATGACAAAGCCACAACCAGCATTATTGTTTAATAGAGACCCATCAGTATAGACTTTTACGAGGTGACGATAACAATCATGATATGTGATTTTGCTTCGCAAGCTATAATATTAATGTTATCAGTTTTAGATATAGTAGTATAGTTAGTATAGTGTGTGTGTGTGTGTGTGTGTGTGTGTGTGTGTATGCGCATGTGTGTACATATGTGTGTGTGTTTGCACAAACTCTCTGTGTGTGTGTGTGTGTGTATGTGTGTGTGTATGTGCAGCTGTGTAACTTTTGTAATTCATGTTTCAGTTTCATCAAGGAGGTGTCACTGCATGCGGACTAGTCCATGCTACACCACATCCACACAAGTTTTGAGATCACACTGCACATGATTTAAGGGTGATGGATGGATAAAGAATTAATGCTAAGAAGAGAGAATATAGGGAAGAGGATCTCACGACTACGACTTAACAGACGTCTGACCAACGCATTAGCCCAGCACACTGGTCAGACCTTGGGTACTAACATTACATTGACTGTGCCATTATCTTTTTATGATTGGTAAGGCCCAGTATGAGTGCCTCGACCTAGGAGTTTTTGGAGTGTTGGCCTTGAGATTATGCCAATATATATATATATATATATATATATATACATACATACATATACATATATATATGAGTATGTATGTATGTATATATATATATATATATATATATATATATATATATATATATATATAAGTTATACTGGGTTCTGGGCAGTCAGCCCTCGAAATACTGGAATTGTTAGTCTTGAACTTGTTAAAACTGTATGCACCATGGTCTTCCTGATAGTTCATCCATTTTGCTTTGCTGTGTATCCCCAGCCTGATTTACTTACAGAACCATCAGTGTATATAACAGCAGCATCTTTTGTGCCAAGGTTTTCTATCTGCATTTGAATTCTGAGTTGGTTTTGCCTTCTGGCCATTCTTGACAATGTCGTCCAACCTCTGGAGCGATGGCAGTTTGGTAGAGCTGTTTAAAGATGTCTGGATACTTATCACATTCCTTCGATTCTCACAAACTGTATATTATCTTCTGCTCGTCTCATCCATGATTTTCCACATCCTAGGCGAATACCTTTTGTTTCCTTGACTGCTGCATGTAGTAGGTTTGGGGGATTTTCAAGTGCTCTAAAATGTGCCTTCACCTGTTCTAGCTTGTGTCTTGCCTGCATTGAAGGAAGGTCAAGCAGGTATCGCATAGTTTCAACTGGTGTATCCTTAGATGTTCCCAAGATCAATCTCATTGTGTCATTCTGAATTCTCTAAAGTAAGAAGATTGCTCTTGGACAGTATTGTAAAGCCCTAATCCATAATCAATCAAACTGAGTATAATGGCGTGATAACAGTTGGTAGAGAGGGCTCTGTTCAATGCCTTTAGCAGCCATTGTTTCCATGGCACACAGGACCCTTTTTGCATTTAAGAACAATATTCTCAACATGCTTTTGAACATGATTTCTCTATGTTATTCATGAAGTGTATGTGTGTGTGTATGCATGTGTGTGTGTGTGTGTGTGTGTGTGTGTGTGTGTATGTGTGTGTGTGTGTGTGTGTGTGTGCAGCCCTTGCTGTGTACTCCCTGTTATTCATGAGGTTTGCATGGAAGGTACAGCCCCGCAACTTGCTCCTCCTGGCTTGCCATTTCACCAACGAGATTGCTCAGCTCACTCAGGGGGCACGGTTCATCAACTACCAGTAAGGACACTTGAACCTAGAGAGGCAGCTTGTCTGTTTAATTCATTGAAATGAACAGTAGGGTTTGTGGTGGGGATGGAGAGAAGAGGGCATGTCAATGCAGGTCCAACAACACCTACAGCTTGCGCATGAAATGTGCATGGCAGTCAGCGCTAGCAGTAAAGGACTTGGCAAGTTCTCAGTTACGACCTATTGACTTGGTGCTGTACATCTTCAGCGCTTCACAGCCCTATCACACCGCTGTCCCCCCCTTTACTCGCCTTACCCGACTATCCCTCCACCATCTCTCCCTCTCCCCCTCCTCAACGCTGTCTCTTCTCTTTCTACCAACAGTCCTTCCTCTCTCCCCTCCCTCGTCCATTTGGCTCTTCCGCTTCTTTTGCCCAGAGTAGCAGTCTGAAATGCTTTGACTTTGATGACCCTTGTACCAGTTAGGTAGCGATCCTTTGTGTGCCTGTGTGGATGAAGAATTCATCTCTGAGATCTGGCTCTGTCCGACAGTTTTTGTATCAGTTCCATCTGCAGGGCATGTATATATTGAGAATAAGCACCTTCAGCATGACAACTTTCTGACATAGCGTATATGCACTTTACTGTGTGTATGTGGGATGACTTAGTTTGGTATGTAGTAGTGCATTTATTTACGTCTCGGGCTTCTCTTAAGTAAAAATAGCATTTGATCTTGACGGAATGTAACTTAATGTTTTTTGGACATATTTGAATGTATATTTAAAAGGTCTTTTACTAGTATTAACCCTTTCACTGCCAGACATTCTGTTTTGCATCAATCCCATTCGCCAGCCATTTTTTGCGGAAAACTATAATTGCATACCAGCATGTGTGAAACGCAGATATCTCAGGAATTAGAAAAACAATTTTCTTTTTTTATTTTTATTTATTTATTTTTTTTTTTAATGGAAAAGGAAAAGTTTATTTGTGTAATATCATGATGTATTAGTAATGGTAAGTCATGAACAATTTCAAATTTTTTTTGTAATTTCAAGTGAAAATAAAATGCAAAATAAAATTTTGAATGTTATCTTTCATCTCCAAATGAAAAAGAAGTAAGCATGCCAAACAACTCTGAACAAGGCAGGAAAAATACTCCACTCACCAAATGCAGACCAGAAAGTATGTAATATCCATCAGAAGAATGAAAAAATACAGCCTCAAAACCATGTACTCCAAATCAGAAAACTGGTGATGGCAGTGCACAATAGACGAGCAAGTATCAAGTTTGTGACTGTGTCCAGGGTCAGTTTTCAGACAGAATGAAAAAAAAAAAAGAATTCTACAATGACAAATGACACTATTCCTACTGTCTGTCTGTGCTGTGATGCAGAAAAGCAATCACACACACACACACACACACACACACACACACACACACACACACACACACACACATCGAACAGACACACACACACACACACACACACACACACACACACACACACACACCACAACACAACACAACATGCTCACACACACACACACACACACACACACACACACACACACACACACACACACCACTTACACAAAGAGGGAATAGCACACACACACACCACACACACACACACACACACACACACACACACACACACACACACACACACACACACACACACCCCTTATGCCCCACTGGTACACAAATGAAAGACGGAACAAGGGAACACACACACACACACACACACACACACACACACACACACACATATCAAACACACGTTCTCTCTCTCTCTCTCTCTCTCTCTCTCTCTCTCTCTCTCTCTCTCTCTCTCTCTCTCTCTCTCACACACACACACACACACACACACACACACACACACACACACACAACAACACAACATGCTCACACACACACACACACACACACACACACACACACACACACACACACACACACACACACCACACTTCTTACACCAAAAGGGAATAGCGCACACACACACACACACACACACACACACACACACACACACACACACACACACCACACTTCTACACCAAAAAGGGAATAGCACACACACACACACACACACACACACACACACACACACACACACAACTTATGCCCCACTGGTACACACATGAAAGAAAGAAAAAGGAACACACACATTAAAACACACACACACACACACACACACACACACACACACACACACACATTTTGAAAGCAATAATTTGTATGAAAACAAAGTCATTCATTTGCCTGCTGGCCTCTGGAACCTGGGAAGCCATTCTCCTGG
>JADBJO010011514.1:57500-60000 GCA_016801955.1 Conus betulinus | reverse complement strand
GTTCTACGTATTGAAAGATAATTAACTCTGCTGAACCTATTTTTTTTGTAGTTATCTTGCCCTTTCTGAACTGTATACTGTCAACACTAATACACCGTTGCACCCTTGCGTCAATTTGTCAATGTCTGAGATATGCGTGGGAGTGTTGAGATGGGAAAAAACAGGAACTGAGGACTGATTTACAGTTCGTGTGTCCAAGACTTTTGTAAAGACGTGAAGTTTCGCACATGAAGTTTAGTGGACAGTACATTGGTCCTTAGCATGCTTAAGGTATCGTATGTCTTGGGGGAATTAAGGTTTTATTGGAAGAAACAAACTAGAGAGGACAAGAAGAAAAGAAAAGGCGAAGATCCCATTAGTTTGTCGTTTTGAGGGAAAATGTATTGCAACGCTTTTCAGAGAAGCCAATGAGTTCAGTTGACTCTGTGGTAGAAGTGCTGGGGTTGAGGTGAATACATTGCATATGTTCATAAGTTATCAATGCAAAGGAAAAGGGTTATAGCAAAATGTATATATCTGTAGACCATCATCAGCATCGTCATCGTCGTCGTCGTCACCATCATCATCGTCATCATCATCATCATCATCATCATCATTTTTTTTTATTATTAAAACAGTAATAACAACCATCATCATCATCACATTATAGTTATCATTATTGAAACTGTTATCATTATCATCATCATCATTACTATTATTATTATTATTATCATTATCATCATTACACACACACACACACACACACACACACACACACACACACACACACACACACACACACACACACACACACACACACACACACGTGCACATGTGGCCAGAAAAATAAAGCAACCAAACAACTAAACCGACTATAGTAATAATTATAGCAGTGCCAACAATAAAACAGTGTTGCAAAAAGTGTTTTCTTTTCCTTACTCAAGATCACATATTAGAGCAGAATGTCAATAGCGTTTGAAGCAGGAGGGGTCTATTTTCGTTTTTACAAGCAAATAGTCAACGCCACTTTGGCGAACCGGCAAGGAGAAAATGCGTAAAGTTGAATGAAGAGTCACTGAGTTGTGTAATATAAATATAAGTCTGTTGGAGTACACTTCATCATCGACAGTGGTATGTTTTCTTTCTTCTCAACCCCTACTTTGTCCAGTCCAGTAGGCTCAGTCTGTGTAATTCCATGCCTCTAATACTGTGTTTACCATCCGATATGACGACGGATCGCTTTGAAGCAATTTCCTCCTCCCTCTGTGCGGTTCCGTGTCCACGAAATGAACAAAAGCATCACGTTTTCTTGTAAGTGTTCGTTTCTTTGTTTGTTTGGGCTTATCCCCAAACCTTTTGGTTCTGCCATCTCCATGCAGACAGCAATCACAGAACGGGCCGAGAATCATTCATTTCCACAATGAAGTTTTCATATTCGGTGGAGGCAAACATACTCAGTTACAAACGAAAACATCCCAAATGACGTCTTCATGCAGACTGCTGTCCTGTTCGGTTATATACGGGGTTATCTGCAACGGTTCTAACGTACAAAAGGTGGATATTAGATGTTTTCGTTTAAACAGGAATGAGGAAAAAAAAAAAAGTGTTCTATAACCCTGTGATATTTCGAAAGTTTTCAATGGACCAGTTCTCCATTTTGTTTGTTCGTGCGCGCGTTTATGTGTTTGTTCGCTTGCACGAACTCCTAACATGCTAAGAGTGTTGTGTGTCTTGGATATGGTGAACGTCTTGAGACGAAAGCAATCTTGGAAGAAGTCAAAGACAGAGAGGTCAAATTCCTTTATGCCATTTTGAGAGTAAAGCCATAACGATGGGTGTTGAGTTTTCTAATATGCCTACTGTTTCCTTGGTTGGGAGACGTGGGTGGGTTTTGGACTGTATAATCATGTGCTTTGGTGGACAAAATGAATAGGGAAACAATGTTTACGGAAAATAGCATGAATAATTGCGTCATTTCAGTGGTATTATTACTGTTATGGGAAGGGCATACAAGCATGTATATGAACATATCATCAGCAAAATAACAAATCAACTAAGTAACAAATCCAACACAAAAAAATTATCCTACTGAAAAGATAAAGGTAATGCCAGATAAAATTCTTCTCGTTGTTCAAATTGATAGATCCGACTAGCTTTTTAGTAGTACTAGAAACAGGAAAGGCTTCTTCTCTACAAGCAAATACAGATGACGCCTCTTTGACAAATCAGGACGAGAAAAAACGCATAGGGCTGGGCGAACAGTTGTTGAGTTGCAAGAAATAGAAAAATAGTTGTAAGAAAGTACGTATATATCGCAGTCTTGGGTAGCTCCAATGTCTACAGCAGTATTTTTTCTTTTAGCTTTGTTGGCGCCGTTTCCCTTGCCTGACAGTGTGTGTAATTCCATCTTTCCAATAGTGTGTTTAACATCCGATATAGCGGCAGACCGCTGTGAAACAATTTCCGTTCTTTCCATCTCCCTACAGAAGGGTTAGGGTCGACAGTATAGTGTTTCTTTCAG
>JADBJO010011514.1:37500-50000 GCA_016801955.1 Conus betulinus | reverse complement strand
TTTTCTTTATTGAATGACTGTTTGTAGTTTGCATATCTGGTTTTTGAAGTGATTTTCAGTAATCCCTATATATGTTTCTTTTTCATTTTCTGATGTCACAGTGGCTTGGTATACAATATTGTTATAGAGGCATTTATTGCTTAAGGGGCACTGTTCGTTTTTTGGTGCAGTTGCAAGATTTCTTTTCTTCACCCTTCTTTGCTGTGTTGGTTTTCATTTTGTTGGATGAATCAATTAAATTTTTGAGGTTGGGCATACATGAATATGATAGTTTGACGGTGTTTTTGTTGAATATTTTAGACAGTTTGTGTTCTTTTGGGAACGATGTTGTTAAGATTTAAAAAAAATCTTTCCCTATGTTTGTTTTAAGTTTCCCGTCGTATGGGGGGTTATACCATATGATTTTTCCTTTTCCTGTTTTTCTTGCTTTTATTCATGTTATTATCTGGGTTTATATTGTAGTTTGTAGTTTGTACCCACTTTTTTTTGCAACGCTTCTTGGTATTCTACTGCTGCGTTGTTGAATACTCTTTCGTTGCATGACAAATTAGATAGTCTTTTGTTTATGCCATTGGGTATAGTTTTTAATACAGATGGTGGGTGGTTACTTTTGATGTTTACATAGATAGGTGTGTCGTTAGGTTTCTTGTATGGTATATATGTGTGGTGTTGAGGTCAAGTGTTATATCTAAGTAGTTCACTACCTTTTTGTTTGCTTCGATGGTGATTTTTAGTTTTGATTTTGGAAGATTTTGCATAGTTCTTTTTTTTTTTGTTTTTAATAGTTCTTGGGTTGTTGGTTAGTGCAGCAAGGCCGTCGTCTCTGTATAGTCCAACTTGCTTTCCAAGCTGTTTCTGGATGTTGGACAACATGAACAGTCCGACCAGTTCGCAAGTTTTCGGCACCATCATATGATCCCATGGTCACATCAAATGTTGAGTTTCTGTTCGTTTTCTTGATCCAGGTTTCATTTTTGCTGTGGAGTAAGGTTTTCTTGGTGTGAAGAATGATTTCCATTTCTGACCCTGTTATGTCTGTGTGGTTACTGGCAAATTACAGAGCTTTGGTGAGTAGTTCTTCATCTATGGATGGGTAGAAGTCTACTATGTCGATTGTGATGAATACTGTGTTCCTCTGTTTATTGAGTTTTTTTTTTGAACCATTGGATAACTTTGTATGTGTTCTTCCAGAGGTTGTATTCAGAGTTTGATTTTACGTTTTTTTTTAACTTTTTTCTACAATTTTTCTTACTTATTTTTACCTAGTTCAGATTTAGATGGGTTTATTAATCTACATGTTGGGTTGTTGTGGAAATTGAGCTTATGATCTTTAAGGGTTATAAAGGCTTCTTTTGTTGCTGTTGCTTCTACCCTGTCACTTAGGTCCATGCGATGCACAAGTTCTTTTTCTTTTATACGGATACTGTCATGTATAATTTTGTCGGCTTTTTTGTAGTTTTTCTGGATGTTTTTTTTTCAAGGAGTTGGAAGTATTCATTGGTTCCATTTTGTAATAATTACTGGTTTATCAGCCTTCACGAATACCTTTTTGTCATTTTGTATATGTTTTATTTTATTTTTTAATGATGTTTGGAAATCGTTGCTTGATTTTTTTTAATTCAATATTGGCTATCATTCTTTTCATTTTAACCTCGAAGATTTCATTTCATCTATGGCTGGTGGAGATCGCCATGATTTAAAGCCATAAGTGTTTTTGCCCTCTTTTTTTGCGTTTGGGTTCAGGAAATAAACGTTCCACGCACCGCACAGAGACAAAATCAGACAATCGTGTAGGTTATGTAGGAAACAGGAGCGTATTCTCTCTCTTCTTGACAAATACAGACAACGCCACACTGGCACAAAAGGAAGCGGAAAGAGGAAACGGATTAGATTTGGAGGAGTGTCATTGTAAAGTGAGAGATTCACACACTGTTCTCTGCGGAATTCCACCGTCACGAGTGGTATCTTTTCCCTGCCGAGTTGAGGCGTCATTCTTTGCCTCCAGTGTTGTGACTGTCATCCGACATGGCGACTGTGCAACAATTTCTACTCTTTCCAATCCCTATTCAATGACAATAGGCAACAGTCTTGAGTCTTCCTATTGTAGTATTCTGTACTTTAAACAGGAGGGTTTCAGAAACAAAAACAAAGGCGAGTGGCCAAACAGAGACACGACCGACATCCCTGTTAAAACTTGGTCCAGCTATCAGGAAGAGATCTCCTGAAAATAATGCGTCAAGTCTCTGAAAACTCGTTAGAGGTTTTCATTGGAACTTTCTGCAATACCCCCGCCATGTCTGGATACCAGTAAATCTCCCAAATCCTGTACTTTCCTGGCCCGACCTCGACAAACACGTTCTAAACCCACTGTATTACCGACGCTTTTTTCACAGGGTGAAAGTCAGCTTCCGGGTAATCACAAGGGGATTCTGTCGGCTAAGCAGAGGTGGGAAATGTCACAGATTGAAACTTTTGCATCTAGGTGACAGTGAAAAGACAAAGCGTAGTGCAGAAAATGGGATGTCCCCTCCCCCTGGAGGGAGGGAAGCTAATCATGCAAGGAATCACACGGTGTTCATCAACATTTAACTGAAATAAAACTCCTTCGGTAGATATGTCGAGAGGAAAAGCTCTGATACATAATTACATGATCTCCCTCCTTTATCTCTTCCCATCACTCCTCTGTTTAAGACGCAGAGATCGATTAGTATTTCACAATATTCTCACCCGAACCGATATACCTTTCATTCTACCTTTGTTTTAGTTCAAACGCATGATCAGCGAACACATGAATTCACCCATCTCTCTACCGAAGATACTCGCATTGTTGTTGTTTTTTAGTTCTTATGCCTGCATTCATAGAAGCAGGAACAGCATTAGTTTTGCGTGTTGAAAGTTAATTTAAAAAAAAAACTCTGTGGAACCACTTTTCTGTATTGTATTCTGTCAATGCTGATACGTCGCTGCACTGTTTTCCCACCAAACAAACCCACGTCAATTTGCAATATCTGAGACATGTGTGAAAATGTTTGGAGGGGGGGGGGGGTAACAAAAGATTCATTTACTATTCATGTGCTCCAGACCTTTACAAAGACGTGAAGTTTTGCAGAGGAAGTCTAGTGGATAGTACATGAATTTCTGGCATGCTCAAGGTATCATATGCCCAGGATAGATTTAGTTTAGTAGGAAGAGAGAAACTTGCGAGGACAAGAAAACAAAGAAAAGACGAAACTCAATTTTTCGTTTTCATAAAAATTTTATAACAATGCTCTTCAGATAATGCGTTGAGTTAAACTGATTCTGTGGTGAATCCGCTGCATATGCTTGCCAGCTCCCAATGCAAAGGAAAGAGTCATTGTAAAATGCATATACGTATGGATCATATGGATATATGGATATCATATGGATACGTATGGATCATCATTAACATCGTCATCGTCATCGTGGTCATCATCATCATCATCATCATCATCATCATCATCATCATCACCAACACCACCACCATCATTGTCATTATCATTATCATTTTCACTATAACCAACATTATCATCATCATAGTTTATCATTATTGACAGTATATATTATTATTATTATCATTATCGTTATCTGATACACACATACATACACACGTATGCTCACACACACACACACACACACACACACACACACACACACACACACACACACACACACACACACACACACATGCACATGTACACATGTGACTTGAAAAGCAAAGCAACAAAAAACTTATCCACCATTAAAATAAAAGTGTTCCAAACAAGTGTTTTCTTCCTCATTGAAAATAACAAAGGAAGAGCAGCATGTTAGCAGCATATGAAACTGGAGGACTTTGGTTTTTGCAAGCAGATACAGATAACGCCACTTTGGCGAACTATAAAGAGTCATTGAGTTGTGTAATATGAACATAATGCTGTTAGGATAAACTTTACTGTCGGCAGTTATATGTTTTCTTTCTTCCTTTTCATCGCCTAGTTTACCCAGTCCAGTAGCGTGTGTAATTCCCTGCCTCTAATATTGTGTTTGCTATCCGATACGGGTACGGATCGCCTACAAGCAATTTCCTCTCTCTCTCTCTCTCTCTCTCTCTCTCTCTCTCTCTCTCTCTCTCTCTCTCTCTCTCTCTCTCTCTCTCTCTCTCTCTCTCTCTCTCTCTCTCTCTCTCTCTCTCTCTCTCTCTCTGAAAAACTCGTCTCTCTTCTCTCTCTCTTTCTCGTTTTCAATGAAATGAAAAACAGCATAGATTTACTTCTAGGTTTTTGTTTTTCTTCGCTTGTTTTGGGCTCTCCCCCCCCCAAAAAAAAAAAAAAAAAAAAAAATCCTTTTTTTATTCTACCGTTTCCATAAAGACAACAATCATAGAACGGGCTTAGAGTCATTCGTTTCCACAATAAGGTTCATCATATTCGCTTGAGGTTAACACAGTCAGTTACAAACGAAAACAACCCAAATGACGTCTTCATACAGACCGCTGTCCCCGTCAGTTATACAAGGGGCTTTCGTCAAAGGTTCAAACGAACAATCTTGGACAATTGCTGTTTTCGTTTAAACGGGAAATGAGGGGAAAAAAAAAACCTATGTTCTGTAACCCCGTGATATTTCAAAGCTTATTCAACGGACTACTTCTCCATTTTGTTCGTTCGTGCGTACATGTGTGTGTGTGTGTGTGTGTGTGTGTGTGTGTGTGTGTGTGTGTGTGTGTGTGTGTGTGTGTGTGTGTGTGTGTCTGTCTGTCTGTCTGTCTGCTTGCTCGTCTGTTAGCATGAACTCATAACATGCTAAGAGTATTGTGTCTCTTGGATAAGGTGAATTTTGTGAGACGAAAGCAACCTTGGGAAGAATTCAAAGACAGACAGGTGTAAGCTTGCACTCCTTTCTACCATTTTGAGAGCAAACCTTCAACGACGTTGATCGAGTATTCTATTATGCCTAGTTTGTTTCTGTGTTGGCAGACATTAGATGGGTGTGGGACTGCATATTCATGTGCTTAAGCGGGCAAATAAAATGGGAAATGAAGATTATGGTTAATAGCATTAAATGCATCATTCTCAATGGTGCTATTACTGTTGTGGAAAGGGTATATACGCTTGTACATAATCATGCCAGCAATAAAAAAAATAAACTACGTAAGTAACGATTCCACTAAAGATTCCCCAAAACACAATAACGCCAATACCCAAATAACTTTTCTACTCCCATGTCAAATTGACAGATCCGACTAGCTTTTCGGTAGTTTTCAAAAAGAAAGGGCCATTTTTTCCACAAGCAAATGCAGATGACGCCTATTTGGCGAATCAGGACGAGAAAACGTATTGGGCTGGGTGAAAAGTCGTCGAGTTGCAAGAGATACGTACATCTCGTTGTCCGGGGAAGCTTCAATGTGGACAGTAGTATGTATTTTCTTTTTCTTCTTTATCAGTGCCACGTTTCCTCTGCCCGACAGTGATTGTAATTCTTTCAATGCAATATGTGTTTAACATCCGATATGTCGGCAGTCCACCGTGAAACAATTTCCTTTTTTTCCATCTCACCTCCTACGGTCAACAGTATAGTGTTTCTTTCAACAGTGCCTTTTCTTCATTTTTTTCGTCTTTGAATTTTATTTGTAACAAGAGAATTTCAACGACAAATACAAAGGGGAACGGAAAAAGGAAATGAAGAAAAACGACCCTTGCCCTTTTTAAAACAAGGGCCATCTTCCTGGAAGAAATCTGGTGAAAATCTGTTATAGGTCTCTGCAAATTTGTGAAATGTTTCAAGCGTGACTTTCACCAATATCCCCCACTTTGTCTTTATACTGGTAATCCTTCAAAAGCTGATACTTTATTGGCTAACCCTGGAATCCATCTTGTTTATCTGCCACGTTACTGTCGCGTTTTATTTTGGAAGAAAGGAAGAGCAAATTCTGGGAAAGCGTACGAGGATTTTTAGCTTTTAAGCATAGTGAAAAATACCTGGCTGAATCTGTGGTAATTTGGCATCCGTAAAAAGAGAAAACGCAGGGCAGACTGTAGACTCTCTCTCTCTCTCTCTCTCTCTCTCTCTCTCTCTCTCTCTCTCTCTCTCTCTCTCTCTCTCTGTCTGTCTGTCTGTCTGTCTGTCTGTCTGTCTCTATCCGTGTGTGTGTGTGTGTGTGTGTGTGTGTGTGTGTGTGTGTGTGTGTGTGTGTGTGTGTGCGTGCGTGTGTGTGTGTGTGTGTGTGTGTGTGTGTGTGTGTGTGTGTGTGTGTGTGTGCGCGTGTGTGTATGTGTGTGTTTGTGTGTGTGTGTGTGTGTGTGTGTGTGTGTGTGTGTGTGTGTGTGTGTGTGTGTGTGTGTGTGTGTGTGTGTGTGTGTGTGTGTGAAAGAAAGAGAGAGAGAGAGAGAGAGAGAGAGAGAGAGAGAGAGAGAGAGCGACTGCATGCATGCCTGTGTGTGTGTCTGCCAATGAGCATAACAGCGCACGCGTGCGTGCGTGCGTGCGTGCGTGCGTGCGTGTGTGTGTGTGTGTGTGTGTGTGTGTGTGTGTGTGTGTGTGTGTGTGTGTGTGTGTGTGTTCGCGCATGTGTGTGCATGCGTGCGTCTGTGCGTGGGTTCATGCGTGTGTTGTGTGAGAGTTTGTGTTTGTAGATATTTATCCTTCACTGATGCAGAGATTATACTAGAGAGAGCCATTGCACAATCTAACGTTGTTTTGATTCCACAGAGTAATGCAGGTTCCTCTTCTGCTCTCTCTCTCTCTCTCTCTCTCTCTCTCTCTCTCTCTCTCTCTCTCTCTCCTCTCTCTCTCTCTCTCTCTCTCTCTCCTCTCTCTTCTCTCTCTCTTTCTCTCTCACACTCTCTCTGTCTGTCTGTCTGTATGTCTGTCTGTCTGTCTGTCTGTCTCTCTCTTTCTCCCCCCCCCCCCCCTCTCTCTCTCTCAGCGCCAGAGTAAGTCGCTGTTTTAGTCTATTTCTATCCGTCTGTCCCTGTTTCTGTCTGTCTGTCTGTCAGTCTCTGCTTGTCTGTCTGCCTGTCTATCTGTCTCTGTCACACACACCCTCTCCTCTCTCTCTCTCTCTCTTTCTTTTTGTGTGTCTTTTTCTGTCACTCTTTCTGTGTGTGTGTGTGTGTGTGCGTGCGTGCGTGCGTGCGTGCGTGCGTGCGTGCGTGCGTGCGTGCGTGTGTGTGTGTGTGTGTGTGTGTGTGTGTGTGTGTGTGTGTGTGTGTGTGTGTGTGTGTGTGTGTGTGTGCTTACGTGGCAATGATTTAGCTGACTTTTATAACCTTGTACATAGGCTGCGGGTTAATGGTTGGTTAGGTAGGTATTTAAAACCGGCACCTGCTTGTGCATGTGGTCAGACTCTCGATATCCCTCATTTTTTATTTGACTGTACTAGTACAAAAAAAAATCACTTTCAGCCTCTTCATGATAAGATGAAGTCCTTCAAGCTTCCGTTGACTTTGTCAAGTGTTTTTAATCCCAGTTATGAGAACGGCTGGAGCCTGGCAATGTTGGCTGTTACTCTTATTAAATCTCATCCACTTGGAAGATATTTTTAATTCTTCCACCGCCCCACCCCTCTCCTCGATGCCTCCCTCCCCCCTAACAGGTTTTGTTTTGTTTGTTTGTTTTTTTAGAACCAATTCGCGAATTTTTGAAACGTTAAAATCTTATTCAAGGCATATTCCATATCAGTATGGTTCGGCGTCTAATTTGCACGTAGAGCAAGGCTTTTCATCCCCCCCCCCCCCCCCCCCCCCCTTCCTCCTCTCTTCTCCCCTCCCCAATCCATATACACCCATAAGCTGTTCGACTCTTACGAGTAATATGTCAGCCAGTTCCCATACTTTAATGACCCTTGACTACCATGTATTGGATATACATGTAGTCACACAGAATTGGTGTTTCTGAATTCCGGTATATATGGGCTCTCAGTGTGTGTGTGTGTGTGTGTGTGTGTGTGTGTGTGTGTGTGTGTGTGTGTGTGTGTGTGTGTATGTATGTAGTAAAATTATCTCCTCTATAGGCTTATTGCTTTGATGTTTGGACAAACGAACGAATGAACGAAGTTTAATGCTGTTAGGCTGTAAAAGCCCTTTAAGCAAATCGGCGGGATGTACAACAACAAAAACGCGACTCAATTTTCGATTTTATTAACATGGAAACCACAGCAATATCCTGTTTTTTTTTTTTTTTTTTTTACGTGATGAAATCATGAACGAGAAAATGTCACTGGTGTTCACTGTCAGTTCTGTAGACGACGGTCACCCCAGGTAAAACTGGATCAGTCCGTGGACAGCGTGCAGCACATGCTTGGGTCTCTGCATGCTTCGTGTTGCCGATGCGTCTTCCTTTCCAAATGCAGGACAATTTAAGACATTCCTCTTATGACATGTGTCTTTCTTCCTGGTTGTTAAACCAGAAAAAGCGATCGTCTTCCGAACACGGATCGCAGGAATATTCTTGAAGGTCGTCGTCTGATCACACAGCAGCACACTTACATCATCCGTTTGATGGAACACATCCTTCCGAAATACTTTTTGTCTATAGCTTGCTCCAAACTTGTGTCGATGTCCGACTGGTGGATTTCTGGGCCCCTGCTGTTGCGCACCGACGGATCGGGGTGCGAGCACCGAAGCGTATCCTGAATGGGCGTGGATGTGTATGTGCGTGCGCGCGTATGTGTGTGCATGCGTGTGTTTATGAGAGTGAATGCATGTGTGTACGAGTGCTCGAGTATGAGTGTGTGTGTGTGTGTGTGTGTGTGTGTGTGTGTGTGTGTGTGTGTGTGTGTGTGTGTGTGTGTGTGTGTGTGTGTGTAAGTCTGTGTGTGAGTGTGCAAGTTTGAGTGTATGTGAGGGTATGGGTGTGTTCGTATTGAGATGCGTGTATTTGTGTATTTATGTAAGTGCGTACTTTTGTGTGTGTGTGCGCGCGGGCACGCGCGTCCGTATGTGTATGTGTATGTGCGTGAGTACGCACGCGCGCATGTGTGTGCGCTTGTGTGTGTATGTGTATGTGTGCGCGCGTATTTTGGTGTGTTAATCTGACAATAAATTGGTTTCAGTCAGTCAGTCAGTGTGTGTGTGTGTGTGTGTGCGTGCGCGCGGGCGCATGTGTGTGTGTGTGTGTGTATGTGTGTGTGTGTGTGTGTGTGTGTGTGTGTGTGTGTGTGTGTGTGTGTGTGAGTGTGTGTGTGTGTGTGTGTGTGTGTGTGTGTGTGTGTGTGTGTGTGTGTGTGTGTGTGTGCGCGCCCCTGTTTGCCTCTCTTTCTCCCTCCCTCCCCGCATAAGAGACAGTCGTATGCATATATAGATTATACTTCCGTATTCGTTCGTTCGGACAAGCCCGCACATTTGAGCACCAGTACTATCTGAATGAGTATCATGCTTTTTAACCTTCATCCCACTACCACTCCCTCTCTCTCTGCATTTTCCTGTCCCCCGGCACGTGCCACATAGACTGGTAAATGCATAAGTAATTAACTAGATAACAGGCAAAAGCGAAAAACAGGCGATGTCCCTTGGACGATTTGGCGCAGATTAAGCATACTGAGAATGTTACGTAGCCGGAAGAAATACATGGAAAGAAACGTCATCGCTGTTTTCATTCTTTGAAGACGCTCTGTTTGTCCTGGCCAATACTACATGTCGTCTACAATATTCCTGATGTGGAGATGAGCCTTTGGGAAACTTCCTTCCCGCTCCCATTTATTCGGAAAGCGGGGGGGGGGGGGGGGGGGGGGGGGGGGGGGGGGGGGGGGGGGGGGGGGGGGGGGGGAGGGAATTGATAAAAAAAACGACAGTGTAACTGGATTGTCTGATCATATCTTTCGTTTTTCTTTCGCCTCCTATTCCTTAAAAACAAGAGTATCAGCAACGAACGAACATTAATAAAGCAAAGAAACAAAACAAACAAAAACAACCTAAGTCCCCATAAAAAAAAATGGCAGCTTTCAGGAAAAGGTCTCCAGAAAAAAAAAAAGTAAATGGGTCTAAACAAACTCATGAAGGGTTTTAACTGTAACTTTCTCCAATGTTCCCGACATTTCTTAATGCCAGTATACCTCCCGAAGCCTGTACTGCCCTGGTCCATCCCCGCCATCCATCCTCCAACTCTGCTGTATTACTGATGCTTTTTCGTCGGACGGAAAGCCAGTTTCCGGGTAATCACAAAGATTCTGAGATTTTGTTAGAGGGAAATGTCACAGGTCGAATCCGTGTGCTTTGGTGTCGGAGAACTGACAAAAAATACAAAGCAGAAAAAAATGCCTTTCCTTGTCCTCAGGCGCCTCCCGGATCCTATTCCTCCCTGGACGAAAGTTGACGACGAAGAGCATCTCGGCGTCAGCATATCCTTTTAGATGGAACTCATACGAGAAATAAAGAGAAGAATGGGCGATGTGATTTCACTATTCATTGATCCTTTCATTCAATCCCTTTTTCTTCCTCGCTAAGAGACACCATGAGTGAGTCATGCATCATTTTTTTTTTTTTTACTTCCTTTTGTTTGTCCCAACTGATATCGCCGTCTTTCTTTTCATACTGCTGATCGATAAACACATGTCGTGCTCACCCAACTAACTACTTTCTTCCACTCTACATTTGTATTCGTTCGAATGTCTCTCTATTTGTGTATCTGCGTGCAAAAACGCATTCACATATGCGTGCACATTGACGGAAATAGGATCTCGCATCCAAGGTGCTAGAATCTGATCTTTTAAGTAACTTGCTGTTTATTATGCGGTGGTCTCTAAGCTCAGCTTTCTGCTGGAAAAAACCCCGTCAATTCGTCAATATGTGTGATGTTTGTCGGGGAGTTCGTCTGAGTCAAAAAGAAAAGACAATTGATTTATTACCCATATGCCCTAGATGTTATCCCTAAGGCGCAGTTTTGCTCAGGGTGACTGCCACACAAACCAATGACACTCTGAAGGTGTTACGTGCCCTGGACATGTTTAGAATCAGTAAAAGGGAAGGAACCTTCAACCGTATATAAAAAGACAAGCCGATGCCTACATTCGATTCTGCAACTGTGAGAAGAAGAACGCTGTAATATCATTGATCAGGTGAGCCGATGTGCGTCATACTTTTTGCTGTGGGAGAAGTCAGCAGGTTGGGCTGCAGGTGGGGGTGGATTTTTTTTGGGTGGATAAAGGGTTGCGGTCAATAAAGAAATGAACCGTATGCTCATGCTTAAAATCTTTATCACTGTTATTAGATGTGCGTGGATGCATGCATGCATACGTACATTCAAACATAGATGGATGTATACTTAAATCATATGTACATGCATACATTATGATTCTACATACATAATTTAGGGCGTACGTACTAAGACGATTTATTCAAGATGTCTTTCACAAACATTATTTCAACACCACAAATGGATTCCTGATAAAGTGAGAGGAATAAGGTGAACAACCCTCGTGACGAAAACGCGCACATGCCAAGTTTCACATGATAAGCAGACCACAACCAACCATACCAGCAGATGCAGAAGTCAGTCCATTTGCACAAGGTCTTTTGCACTGTCACATAAACGAGTGTGACAAAACTGTTCACACCGTAGGGAGATAGAACGCAACCATTCACAAGTTCAGCTGCCGATAAGACCGAAATATATACAGACATTTACACACGTGCATTCATTTCCATATTCACGACCTCTCTCTCTCTCTCTCCTCCCCCCCCCCCCCTCTCTCTCTCTCTCTCTCTCTCTCTCTCTCTCTCTCTCTCTCTCTCTCTCTCTCTCTTCTCTTCTCTCTCTTTCTCTCTTACATACACACATGCGCGCGCAAGCTCATATACACAATGTTCAAGACCTCTTTCCAAAACAAGAAACAATATCAAAGACTTATAAATATCGCGTCAGCTTTGCTACGTCCTGCATGACATCAGCGTGGCTCTCATGTCCTTGCAAGCCAGTTGCATGACTGTCTACATTTATGCATACATACACACATACATACACACACATACATACATGCATACATACATATATACATATATAAAACATAAAATACATACACACGTATATACATTCATACTTTGTACATACATACATATACGTATGTTTATACCTATTTACGTACATACATACATACATACGTACATATGCTTGAATGCATGCTTTCACACATACATACAAACATACAGGCATACATATGTACACACATATACACCAGTAAAACAGATCAACAAAGCTAAAAAAAAAAAAGTATCTCTTACATCTCTGACAATAAAAACACTGTTGCCAATAAATGTTCCACACACCGTTCACAGAGACAAAATCAGACAAACTTCTAGGTTGTGTAGGAAACAGGAGCGCATTCTCTCTCTTCTTGACAAATACAGACAACGCCACATTGGCAAAGGAAAGGGGAAGCGGAAAGAAGAAAGGATTAGATTTGGAGGAGTGTCATTGCGCTCTGCGAGATTCATACACTGTTCTCTGCGGAATTCCACCGTCACGAGTGGTATCTTTTCCCTACCGAGTTGAGGCGCCATTCTTTGCCT
>JADBJO010011514.1:22500-32500 GCA_016801955.1 Conus betulinus | reverse complement strand
AGTGATTGAGTAATATTGAACAATACTGACTGGATGTCACAGGGAAACGACTGAATGAAACGCCAGCTGGCAGCTCTTCAGTCGGCACTACCCGGTAGACAGCTGGTTGTGTAAACGAGTGTGGATTGTAAAGCGCTTAGAGCTTGGTCTCTAGCCGAGGATAGGCGCTATATAAGTATTCATGATAATAATAATCATCATCATTATCTTTCGAATGTCGTAAAGTTCACTTCCCGTTAAAAGAGAAATTACATTCGTGCCCGCTGCCCTAAAAGTTAAGACATACATATTTATAGTTACAAACGTGACACTGAAAATTAAAATTACTTTCAAACAATAAAACATGCGTGTTTCACCAAAATGGGAATTTCAATCTTTCTCCTTTTTGGTAGTGCAAATAAAGCATAGAGAGAGAGAGAGAGAGAGAGAGAGAGAGAGAGAGAGAGAGAGAGAGAGAGAGAGAGAGTGATTTATCATAAAAAATCATTACGATAAGACATATTCCAGGCATTTCTATTCCTCAGTGCTCCAGGACATGCGCACACACACACACACACACACACACACACACACACACACACACACACACCCAGCATCTATACTTTACCGCTTGCTCACAGACATACACACACGCGCACATGCTTATGTCACAGGTGATCCACCATCTCCTCTTCTTACATGCTGTGTTTGTTTAAAAATGCAATGGATTTGAACACAAAGCTCTTTTTTGTGCGCATCAGCTGAGCTCTGGGGACACGAAATCGTCTGCCTGATGGAAAGAGCTGAAACTGTCGCGCAAGCGTGTGCCCACTGTCACTAACAATCGCACGAGCGTTGTTCACCGCACGCCTTTCATACAACTCACTCATACTCTCCTGTCTCTCACCAACAATACTCACTCATACTCTCTGTCTCTCACCAACAATCTTACCACAGATGTTCACAAAGCTATTCTGAAGGTATCACAGGCCCCAAAACAGGTTCAGGTTTAGTGGAAGGGAGGAAAACCTTAGTCAGGATGAAGACAGAAGGAAGGCACAGCGCACCTGCCTTTGTACTGTGCTTAGATGAAAGTCATAATGACACTGATGCAATAATCTAACATGCCTGATCAATTCCGTTGTGGGAGAAATCGGGTGAGGGTGAGGTCATAGATGTTGTGAACACCTGATGGGGGAGGGCTATGGTCAGCGGTGTAAATTACTGACTCTTCCTCTTCTACTTCTTCTTCTTCTTCTTTCTTCTTCTTCTGCTAATTATAATAGTGATTATAATGATAATAATAATTATTATCATTATTATTGTTGTTGTTGTTACTACATTATTATAATAATCATTATTATTGTTATCGTTATAATTATAATTGTTATCTTTACTATCATCATCATCATCATCATCAGTATAGAAGTAGTGATAGTAACAGTAGTAGTAGTACTAATAGTAGTGGTGGTGGTGGTAGGTAGTAGTAATGGTAGTAGTAGTAGTAGTTGTAGTAGTAGAAGTAGCTGTAGTAGTAGTAGTAGTACTAGTAGTGGCAGTAGTGGTTGTGGTAGTGGTAGTAGCAGCAGCAGTAGCAGCACTTAGTGAAAACAACACACACACACACACATACTTACAAACATACAGACATACATACATGTACAGGCAACAAAATACATAACTGAAAAAAATCAACCAATTTACCGGAACCTACTGCACCGTCGACACAAAAAGATAATACTACCGCCCAAAATGTCCTGCTCTTGGCTGAAAGAGACCGATGTAATCAGATTGTTTGAACTATTGAGAACAGGTCGTGTTTCCTGTTTTCAAAATGGAATACAGACAACAACACTTTGGCGAACTGGGAACCAGGTCATAGATTATATGCTATGAAGGATCACTGAAGGTGTGAGATGAATATATTGGTGTATGCATGCAAATTTCTATTTTGAGAGAGAGAAGGGGGGGGGGGGGGGGGGGGGAGCGCGCGCGCGCGCGCTCGAGAGAGAGAGAGAGAGAGAGAGAGAGAGGAGAGAGAGAGAGAGAGAGAGAGAGAGAGAGAGAGAGATGGATGTTGTTCTCGTTGTTGTTGTTGTTGCTGTTGTTGTTGTTGTCAACGCCAAGTTTCATCGCCTCCAATATTGTGTTTACCATCCTCCAAATCGATAGACGACTGTGAAACAATTTCCGCTCTCCCTAAACCCGCAACCATAAAAACAAAAGACAACATAATCGTGTGGGCGTCCGTTTTCTTCTCATTTTTGTCTTGTGTGTTTGTAAACCGATCTTTCATCAACAAACACGAATGCAGCTGGGAAAATGGCAAGAGCAGAGACGAATGTGTCTTAACAAAGTCCTTTTCGGAACAGATCTTCTGGACGTACTTCGTACGTCTCCGCACACACGCGAAAAGGTTTTAAGCTGGGCTTTCTTGCTTTGTTTTAATTCTGGTAAAAAAAAATCCCAAAGCCTGGACTTTCCCGCCCTCAGCTGGCATCCATCATCTGAACTCGCTGCCTACTGCCGGGCGTGGGTGGGGAAGGAGATCAAGGATGGGAAGCGTGGGCATCAAGAGTCTGGGTAGTCACCAGTGGATCACCAGAGGATTCTGTCAGCTTGGCATCAAAGAGAAATGCCATGGCTTGAAGCTGTTGTGCTTTGATGCAGTGAAAAGACAAATGCAAAAAGAGAGAACTGTGGACCTCTGTTCACAGACGGAAGCTTAATATGCAAGATTTTACACGACATTCCTAAGCACTCTCAGTCAGATTGACTACTTGAAATGTCTGAGAAAATCTAAGCGAAACAAACGAAACTTTCATTCACCATTCCAACTTTTTTTTTTTTCATCATCTCTTCCATCAATCCATTTGAGAGTGTCGACGATCAGTCGATGTCTGTTTCCTTCCTGTCATCCTTTAATTTTCACTCCTTCTTTCATACCGACCGACAAGCATAATTACATACTACCTACAATACTGTCTATGATATCCCAACTAATTTTCTTCTTCCTGTCCTCGTCCTCACGGAGGAAGAAAATATAAAAAGATCTCAAATTCTGTCGCTGCTCATGTTTCTCTCTCATGGTGTCTTCATTTTGAATTTCCTTTCTATATCTGTGCTCTTGGTGAAGCTCGTGTAGAGCTCATCGGCAGGTTCATGGGCGCTATCATTGGACGAACGTGATGGCGCCCTCCCGGAGAGAAAGTTTCACTCACGCTGGCTCCGTGACCATGCAGTTATGGTCAGCAGGGCGCTCAGTAGATGGTGTCCTGCGTACGTTGGATCAGAACAGGCATAATTGATCATCAACAAAGTGATCCGAAGACAGTGCAGTGTCTCCGCTGGTGAGTTGCCTTATGACGACTTGACATTGACTGCTGCCTGTGGATTGATGATGTAGAATGTGGAGGGACAAGCCAGGTTGTCAGTGTGATGAACAGGATGCCGGAATGAGCGGCGTGTGAGTGTTGTGTCACTGAGGGAGCGGGAGGATGAGTCAGAAAACATAAAAATGGAATAAAAGAAGGAAAAGAAAGAAGAAAAAAGGAAAGAAGGAAATAAAAAGGGAAAAGCAAAAGAACCCCCAACCGTCTAACTGCCGGCATTTATCATTTACGATGAGTTTTCCCGGCGCGGGTATGTACATTATTGCAATGACTCCCTGTTCAGAAACTTATCCTTGGTGGGCGTGGACTAACTAGAGGCAAACTGGGGGGGGGGGGGAGGGGTCGGGGAGGGGGGGGGGGTTAGACCAGGATTGACAACTTCAATGAATGGGCTGGTTACAAAAGCTCCACGGTGTTGCGCGTGAGTAAGGAAGCATGCGGTGGAAAGCCTTGACTGCCCAAGCGTTTGTAACTCCTACGACCTGCGGTCGCAGAACATCATTATACCTTCCATTCTCTCCTCCGAGAAACTTACATCTTTGCTGGTTTGTTTGTTTGTTTGTTTGTTTGTACAGCTGTCGACACGATCAGGCAAAAACCGCCGAAGCGATTTTTTTTTAATGAAACTTGGCCAAAAAAGATGGAACATTGTTCCAACTACGAATCATGACATTTTGGTGCGGATCTGGATCAGAAGACAGATCTAAGATCCGTTCGACCTTGTCAGAGGTTTGCACATTCTGGGGTGCATTTCTAGGCTGGTTATATATCTTTGCGTATCCTTCATGCACATACCTGACGGCTTAGCAGGTGTGTAGTGATTGTGTGCGTAGTCTACACGCAGTGACGCTCCTTTAATGAAATGAAGCTAAAACGTCAAACTCGCCGACATGCATTAGAATCTTTCACCCCTCCCTCCACCCCATCCCCCCCCCCCTCTCTCTCTCTCTCTCTCTCTCTCTCTCTCTCTCTCTCTCTCTCTCTCTCAATATTGTTGTTCTTTTTTTGTTCCTGTTTGTTTGTTTTTGAATCAGATTCTGAGAATAATGCCACCATGACCAGATAAAACCAAACTTCTCGTCGTTTGTTGTGTTCTGTGACAAGTGTCGGTGAGCGCACGGAGATAGGGTGAAGCCAAACATATCAGTCATTCACGGGTGTGACCGCTGTCATGTCTTATTCACAACGTCGCAAGGAAAAGGGCGGTATCAGATTTTGCTCACTCGCGTGAACAATCAATTCTTAATCCATTAGCTCCATTTCTTTTATCTTGTGTTGCACAACATTAATGTATTACATGCGCCCAGGCGGTTACAGTTTGACCACCACGCCCGTTGATCGGTTTGTCGGTCTGTCAGCGCGCGCGCGCGCACTCACGCACGCACACACACACACACACACACACACACACACACACACACACACACACACACACACACACACACACTTAAGACAGAACCGACTGTGGCGAAGCTTAAAAGAAATTATGAAAATATGAGGCGGATCCAGATCTGCTTTTCACTTTCTAAAACCAGCACTGCAAAACAGGACGTGTTGATTTTTTTCCTGAATAATAAAAGTGATGATTGTAATAGTAATTACATTAATAATAATAAAGATAACTACCACAACCCACCACAACAACATCAATAATAATAATAATGATAATAATAACAGCAACAATGATAATAATAAGAAAAAGAAAACACAATAATAACAATAATACATGACAACAACAACAACAATAACAATAATAATAAATATGTAGATCAAGAAAAAATGGACGAAATGAATAAACAGATTCAAAAAATAGTTTTGAATGTATAGTATTTGATTAGTAAATTATAAACAATTTAATCAATTGATTACTTGAAATAACAAATACAATACTACTACTTCTACTACCATCACCAACAATACTACTACTATACTACTACTACTACCACTACTACTACTACTAATTAAGAAATGAATAAATAAATTAATTAATTAATCTATTAGCACAAACGACTGACCCATGTATCTAAATGGAAACAAGTCAGGCTTAATAGATCTTACACTCTCACAAACCAATTAGATTTGGTCTCACAAACCAATTAGATTTGGTGCGGATCCAGATTACAAATCCGTATTCAAAGAGCACAGGACCGTTCGATCTTCGCTAAAGTCTTATTCTCACGAGTACCCTTCAAATTTATGTACTCATTTATGTACTTTTGGGTATTATTTATTTCTGTATTTATTAAGTTATTTACTCGCTTGCTTAATTATTCACTTGTGGCTTTTTGGTTGTTTATTTGCTTATTAATTGCTCACTATTCATTTTTGTGGTGGCGTGGGGAGTGGGTGTGTGGTGGTTTTAGCTCAGGAAATAATCATGTTTTTCATTTCCCTGGTGAGACGATGAACGAAACGGTGATGACAGTGAGCTTACTTAACGCAGAAACGCTGAAGTGGCGGATGTCGACAATCATATCATAGCTCGGATAGTGACACCTCTTCCTCTCCCACTTCCCCCTTTCGTCCCTAAATTGATGCGATGCAGTCTTTTACACGGACTCATTCATGCTCTCCTCCCTCTATCTTTATTTTCTTCATTAGTCAATTACACATTTTTTTTTCTCTCATTCATTTACCTACTCATCCGTTAGCATTCTACGTGTTCACTTAATCCTTTGTTTATTTTTCATTTACTCGTTCCTTTCGTGCTTCCTTTAATTTAAAAGTTCATCCTGGAGTAGTAACAATGATCGATCGCAGTGCTACTTTACATCTCTCCGATGAAACTGAAGCATACAATTTAGCGGAGTGTGTGTGTGTGTGTGTGTGTGTGTGTGTGTGTGTGTGTGTGTGTGTGCGTGCGTGCGTGCGTGCGTGTGTGTGTGAGTTGCGTGTGCGTGTGCGTGCGTGTTGTGTGTTGTGTGTGTGTGTGTGTGTGTGCGTGTGTGTGCGCGCGTGCGGCGCGCGCGTGTGGTGTATATGCATGTGTGTGTGTGTGTGTTGTGTGTGTGTGTGTGTGTGTGTGTGTGTACTGCAACACATAATATTCTGCTCTCCGTTTGTAAATTACAATTCCGCCCTGCGTTTTGAAAATGTGCTTCAGATGATTATAAACCCGTCTAAACCCTACAAGTTTTTCCCCTGTTCTGATTTTGAACGGTTTTACCGATTATCGTTTTCCACACACAAAAATCCTTATTTTCCGTTCATACCAGTCGAACAATTCGGTAGCGTGTGTGAAAACGAGCACAGGCTAACAAATCCTCCGTCGTTATACTAATGACTTTGCAAAAACTCAAAGAACGTTTTGTTTGTTTGTTTGTTTTGTTTGTTTGTTTTTTGTTTTTTAAAGAAAGAGTTATGAGGGAGTCTGTGATAAAAGGACGGGAATGAAAAATCAGGGCTTTAGATCACAAATATAAAAACAATTCACCAGCAGTACACAGGGATCACTGTAGTCCATCTTGAAAAAAGGAGTATTCATATCGCCTAATCAGAGGCCTTTCGTCCGCTGATTCGGACTCGTCAGTGAGATTCGGCTGATTCTGTTTGTGCTTCCCTTGGCATCGAAAAATGTACCACAGTCTACAACCGTGTGGTGTTCTCACCACCAGCGGTTCAAAAAACAGAATTTCAACGGCACTTCAAAGCAGTCAGTTTAGGATAGAAAAGAAAAACAAGCAGAAACCACTTATGGAGAAATATGTTGCTGAAAATAATTGTTAGGAGTATGAAATAGATATAGGGGGAAATCTTTGAGCCGACCCTTGAGGATCCATTTCAGGATGGAAGGGGGGTGGGGTCCAAAAGGTGTCAACACAGTCAAGAGTGGTCAGCTCTACTGCTTCCCGAGCGTCGTCAGTCACGTAAGTGCTCACAGCAGCTAAGAATTGTGCCAAATAGCCTTTATGTGGATCTCCTAATAGATACAATCCCCCACTGATTGACCAAACAATAACATGTTGAAAAAAAAATTACTAGCGCTAAAAACAGCTGCGAGCTAACTGTTCCTTTCTCATAACATTAATGACTTGGTAAAGATTAAAGAGAGAGAGAGAGAGAGAGAGAGAGAGAGAGAGAGAGAGAGAGAGAAGAGAGTAACTGGAGGAGTAGTACGGGATGAAGGATCACAAAAGGGGAAGGGAAAACGAGAAGATGAGTGGGGGGAAGGGGGAGGGACAGGGGCTCTTATCACTTCTTCTGTCCAGTTGTAAACTATGGCCCTTTTACATGTGCTGCATGATGATACGTTTTAATCAACGTGAAAGAAAATACACAGTGCACCAAACACTCTCTTCAATCTACTTTCATCTGCATGTTGTGTGGAGAGGGCACTAAATTCAATGCCGCTCATCCAATCCCAGTGTCAACAACAGCAGCGAGACACGAGATGAAATTGTGAGGATGAAGCAGTCCCCAGTAGGCAGAGGGGCCCCCAACATCACACAGAAAAATCCATTTTAACGAGGAATAAAACCCTGTGTTTCCCTGACACCCTCTCTCTCTCTCTCTCCTCTCTCTCTCTCTCTCTCTCTCTCTCTCTCTCTCTGTGTCCTCTCTCTGTCTCTCTCTCTCTCTGTCTCTGTCTCTCTCTTCTCTCTCTCTCTCTCTCTCTCTCTCTCTCTCTCTCTCCTGTAATCTGTTTTTTTCCCCTGTCACCCAGCTCTGTGTGTGTGGTGTGTGTGTGTGTGTGTGTGTGGGTGTGTGTGTGTGTGTGTGTGTGTGTTGTTATTGTGTTGTCGCCCCAAGATCTGTCTGTCTGTCCTGGTCTGGCTGTCTGTCTGTCGGCCTGTCCCTGCCTGCCTGCCGGCCTGCCTGTCTGCCTGTCTGCCTGTCTGTCTGTCCCTGTCTCTTGGCTTGCTCGATGGATCGTTCGCTCCTCGCACCCTCCCCATCTCTCCTCTCCTCTCTCACCTCTCTTTTCTCCCTGTCTCCCAGCTCTCGCCTTCTGTCTCGCTCTCCACTCTCTCTCTCTCCGTGTGTAATGTTTGTTTTTCTCTAACATCCTCTCCCTCTGATCTCTCTCTCCCGTCTGTCTCCCCGCACTCTCTCCCTCTCTCTCTCATCTCTCCTCGCCTCTCTCTCACCCCTTCTCTGAATGCTCTCATGTTTTGTCCTCTCTCGCGCCTCTCTCTCTCTTTGCTCTCCTCTCTCATCGTCTCGCTCATCCCCCATCCCATCCTCTCTATCCTCTCTCCTCTCTCTCTCTCTCCTCTCCATCTCCTCTCTCTCTCTCCATCTCTCCCTACTCCTCTGTCTTTTCTCTCTCCATCTCCATTCTCTCAGGGCTCATCCCTCTTACCTCCGTCTCTCCTGGTTGGGTTCAACTCGCCCATACCTCTTCTCCTCCTCCGCTCCCTCCTCTCTCTCTACTCCTCCCCTCGATCTCTCCTCTCCTCGCTCTCTCCTTATCCTCTCCTCCCCTACCTCGTCTCTCTCTCTCTCTCTCTCTCTCTCTCTCTCTCTTCCTCTCACAGTCACAAAGTAGATACTAGTAGTGCTAAATCGAATGAATACATTTGATAGAGGAGGTCTTGAGAGGAGGGGGTGTGCATCTGGGATGAGGGTCGGGTGGGGTGGGGTGGGATGAGTGAGGAAGGAGGGGTGGTCATCGTTCCGCACCAAGCGGTCAGCGAAGGCCGTTGAACTGTTCAGATACGTGGCCGGTCCACAGGGACCACGGCCATCATGTCTCTCCCCGTCTTCCGCCCCTGCCCAGAAAATGGATGTATATATGCTCCATCACACGAGGCGGGTTGCACACCAGACATTTAATGCGCAAGGCCTCGCTGAAGAAGTCGAGTATAATTTACAGATTGGTGCCATCAGATTTTGAGAGTTTTTCTTCTGTCTGAAAGTTGATTCTTCTCATTTTCCTCCACTGGCCATCAAGGTATAAGCCGGATGGTTCCCAAGCAGACAAATCAAAATCAAAGGAATGGGGTCTGTCTGGGCGCTTCAAGCTGGCGCAAAGACAGGGTCACAGGTGAGTGCAAAGGTCGAAAATGTGACGTCAGCTAAGGGGAAGATCGTGTATTTGAAGATTGCTAGCGATTTCATAGGGTGAAAATCCCCCCCCCCCCCCTCCCCCAACCAAGGGAAATAATTGGAAGAGTGTTCGTTAGATCAGTTATCCGTTGACCATTAAATACTGGATCAGACTTATGGTAGGCCTCAAAATGCATCCATGGATTACAGTCTTTTAGTGCAAAATGTAATTGTGGCGTGTGACCGCAGGGGAGGAAGCGAACGGCGCTTGCAAAAGGGTGGACGGATCGGTTGCTGGGGGTGGTATGGTTCATGGGTGGGTGGATGGCGGTGATTGCAATGGATGGCTGGGTAGTGGTGGCTGGGTGGGCAATTGGAGGGGATGGGTGGTTGGTTGGATAGATTGGGTGGTTGGGTGGGGTGTTTGCGTACGTAAATCAGAGGGCGGATTAGATGGGTAGGCGGATGGACGCATGAATGATTGAATGGGTGGATGGGAGGGTGGGTGGCCGTCCCCGAACGCATGAATGGATAGATGGGTGCTTGGGATGGTGTGTGGTTGAAACTTTTTTCAACTGGACAGTGCTTGTCGTACGTCAACAACAGCAACAAACAAAGTTTCCAATATCTTATTGTCTAAC
>JADBJO010011514.1:0-10000 GCA_016801955.1 Conus betulinus | reverse complement strand
TTCCTCCTCTCTCGCACATTTCACACCAAAATTTCATCCTTTCGCCACACTGCTAATGTAGTCCTTTCAGCCTGCATTCGTTGAATGACGATGTTTATGCAAAGCGCCATAAACCTCCCAGAAGGCTTCGCCTTGTGTGTGGCCACGTCCACCAGATGAGGAAAAGAGAGGGCCATCCACTTTGAATGGTCACTGCATTAGAACACGAAATACGGACCACCTCTGTCATATACTGGCCAAATTGGAATGGAGAACTTTTGGAGGGATTGAAAGAGATGGGGGAGGGGAAAGGTGGGAGTGAGATCAGTGATAGGGAGGAAGGAGAAGGAAAGATTGGAAGTAGTGGGTTGGGTAGGGTTGGGGGGTAGGAGGGCACGGTAAAGTTGAAGGATGGGAGAGAGAGAGAGGAGAGCCAGATACAAGACAGAGAGAAGACAGAGAGGAAAAAGAGCCAGGCAGACAACCAGACATACAGACATACAAGTTTGCACCCCACCCAACCCTTTCCCAAAATTTTCCAGCCTGACGATTTCTAAAATACACCCATAAATTACACAAAGACTTGCACACGGGCACAGGCCAAATAACATGAGCAGGGATGTCAAATCCCCTTCCCCCCCCCCCTCGCCACTCTCTCCTCCGCCACCATCACCCCTCCTTTTCTCTCTGTCCCTTCCTCCAGATTCTTGTCTTCCCTCGGGGCTCACTCAACATATCTAACCCAATCTCATCTCGTTTCGTCGCGTCACTGCCCATGTTATCTTTCAATCTGTATTCGTTGAATGAGCTTATTCAGCAAATTGACCATGACACCTCCTCGAAGGCCTTCGCCAGATATTTGCACTCCCACCAGATGGATAAGATAGGCAGGCCACTGACTGGGGTCGCTGATAGTCCGAAAAGACGATCACCTCTTTCATACGTCAATGAATGGAAACTTTGAGGTCTGGAAGATAGCTTGGGGGGGGAGAGGTGGTATGGAATCAGTGCTAGGTGCAGGAAGGACGGAACGATGGGAAGAAGGGGTTGGTGGGTAGGAGGCCGGGTAAATGGTTGACGGGATGGGAGAGAGAGAGAGGAGAGAGAGAGCCGAGAGGAGAGAGATGAGAAGACAAGCTGGAAGAAAGAGAGAGAGAGAGACGAGATAGAGAGGAGGAGAGAGAGAGAGCAGAGGATCGATGTTGAGAGAGCCAGGACAGGACACGACAGGCCAGACAGACAGAGCAGTATTTCTCACTCTCACCTCCACCCAACCCTTTCCAATGAACAATTTTCTATCTTGAACTGATTTTCATCAAGTACAAAGCCATATATAAAAATTATAACAGAAAAGACTTGCACATCACCACAACAGGCCAAAATAACCATGAGCAGATTCAACATCCCCACAACAACTCACTCCGCCCCGCACTCCTCCCCCCCCCCCCCCACTCTTCTCTATCCCCAGCCACCGTCCAGCCCACGCTCCTGAATAGAGTACTACTCCTGTCCCTTCTCACCCAAGATCTGATTTCCCTCACCACCGTCACTCAAAAACAGTCTGTACCCAAAATCTCATCTTTTCGCCATCACTCCTAAAATCTGTGCCAATGTTTCCCTGTGTCAATCTGGCATTCACGTTGCACTGAACTGTTTATGCAAAGCGGCATGACACCACTTCCTCGATGGCCGTCGGCCTGTGTTTGCAACAATCCCACAGAGATTGATTTTTAAGATGAGATGGCAGCCGTTGATTTGACACTGGGACCACTAGAATTCAAATAGAAGAGCACGCGAAAAACGATCGCACCTCATGATCCGCGACCTGTGCAACAGAATGTGGAATCGAGAGTTGAACGTTGTTGGGGAGCATGGAGAGAGTGAAGTGCATGTGTGGGGATGGATAAAGGAAGAGTGGGGGATGAAGAGTACAGGTGTGGCTAGGGCTTTAGGGTGGGAGTGGGATGAGGAAGGATGTGTGGAGATAGTTAGGGAATTCGGTCGGGGGTATGAGTGGGGAGTGGGGGAGCCGGCATGAGTGGTTCAGTGTCCCGATTGGAGAAGGGCACAGAGGTCGGAGGTTTAACAGGGATTTTTTAGAATGCATGCAGTTTACACGGAAACTTGGAGATGGCTGGGCATTGCGTTTGTGAGTTAGAGAGGTGATGGGAAGGGGAGAAAAGAAGGACAGACAGGACAGGGGACAGAAGAATGACGAGGCAGTAGACGAGAGGAGGGGGAAGATGGTGGCGGGATTGTGTTGATTGGCGTAAGAAGGGAGGTGGTGTGTCTCGTGTGGTGTGTGTGTGAGTGTGTGGGTGTGTGTAGTGTGGGTAGTGTGTGGTTGTGTGCGTTTATAAACGACGACAAACAGACAGACAGCACAGACAGCCGCGACCCAGACCAGAGAAGAGGAGAGAGATTGGACCCACAACAAAAACATCATAGAAAGAGAAAGAGCAGGATGAACACACACACCCACACACACACACACACACGGATAGGAAAAGAGAATGACAAGAGGAGAGAGAGAGAGGTAACGGAGAGATGAGGGATCGGGAGAGAGCACCGAAGCAGCCGCTGAGAGAGATGATGAGGAGAGCGGCGGCTCTGCTGGATGTGAGAGAGGAGAGGGTGAGAGGAGTAGGAGAAGGATAGAGATGTGCTGGGAGTATTGAGACATGGGGCGAGGAGATTGGAGGGTGAGAGCCGAGGAGCAGAAGTGGTAGAGGAGAGAAGGCGGAGATGGGTGGGGGGAGGGGTCGGGGGAAGAGCATGTAATGACTGAGGGATGGCGAGAATAGAGACCCGACGGTGAGGGAGCGGACAGGAGGAGCAGAGAGGACGAGAACACGGGGACGGGGAGGGGTGTGAGCGGGAGCGGAGCGGGAGACGCGAGAGGAGGAGGAGGAGATGAGAGGGGGAGAGCGCGGCAGAGATGGGGCGAGAAGCGGGGGAGGAGAGTGAGAGGGAGCGCGGAAGGGCGAGGCGAATGAGGAAGAACGAGGAGAGAGGAGAGATGGAGGAGGGACAGAGCCGACAAGCGACCGACCATGGACAGACCTGGGTAGACACACATATTGATGTATGACAGGGACAGACAAAGGTTTGCAACTTAATAGGTCTTGAATGTGCCTGGCAACTGGGTGGTGAGAAAAATGGGGAAGGGGACTAGGAGAGGTGTTCGGTGAGGATGTAATGTGTGGTGGTAGTTTTAGGTGTTGGTGCTGGGGTGAGGTAGATTTTGATGTCCTTGTCCAGAGTGGTGAGCTGTATCTGATGTTGATGTGGGTGTTACTGCGGCTGATGGTGGTGGGAGTGGAATAGGGAAGGGGAATGAGGAGAGTGTAGGGCACTGTGGGGTTATGGGAGAGGTAGATGAGATGTATCAGGGTGGGTGAGGCCGAACTGCGATGAGAGGAGGGGTGGAAAGGAATACGAATAAGGCTGGAAAGTTTGGAAGCGGAGGCGGTTTTTGCCCACTGATATCCAGGACAATTTATGTGGGATAAAGACGACGTTGATAGTACGAGCGCCGTAGTGGTAGGACGATGGAGGAGGTGGAATGGAGGCATGACAGACATGACGTTTGCTACAAGGATGAAGAAATACACCACACACCACAACACCACACACACACAGCACGACACAGACAGAGAGACAAAGATCGGAGACGAGGCCCGCGGTGGTATGAGATGGTGCAACTGGGATGTGTGGTGAGATGGCTGTCGGTGAACGAAGTCCAGGTAAGCTTTGCACACCGAATCGGTGACTACATCCTGGGGAACGAGTGCACGGTAGAGATTAGGAGCAGTTGTAGTCGGGTCGGGAGGAGAAGATGAGAAGTGAGGCGAGGGCACAAGTTATTTACGTGGATTTAGTGGTAGTATGACCTACGTGTTGTTGGTTGTTGCGTGGTGGGGGCGGTTTTGTGTAGGTGTGTGTTCGTGTGTGTGTTGGTTGAGGTGGGGTGGTGGTGTGTGGGTGGGGTGGTGGGGGGTGTGTATGTGATGTGTGGTAGTGAGTCCTGAGTCTCTCTCACTTGAGGAGAGTGTGGGAGAATAGAGGCTGTGTGGATGAGACTAAGGGAAGGAGACAGAAGTGCGGGAGATGGGGTGGTGGATTGGGGCGTGGTGGGGGGGGGAAAGAGATGGAGACGGGGGATCGAGGGAAGGTGGGAGCTGGCGGGTGGGAGAGAAGGGGGAACGAGGAGGTGTGAGTGAGAATGGGAAATGGGTGGAGCGCAGAGGAGGAGACTTGGAGTTGAGGCGAGAGTAGAGGAGGAATGAGGGTTGAAGAAAGGCAGATGTAATGCTCACGCGTTTTCGGAATGAGCGAAAGTTATTTTTTGGACTGCATTGCGATGAGCGCACGATGGTGAATAGCGTTTGCCTGTGTCTCCCACACACAACACACACCACACACAACACACCAACACACACCAGGACGTTCTTGAAATACCCTCTCCATATTTGTTGTTGGTTCGTCAGCGTACTTCGCTCGATTGAGTAACCAAATAGTGGAGTAATAGAGATGCGTTTGAAATAGGACCGGGACTGCGAGAGGCTAGGGGAAAAGAGAAAAAAAAAGAACAAAACAAAGTAAATAAAATTTAAAAAAAGAAAACGAAAACGGGAAAAAAGTCCGTGACGAAAGAGGCAGAAGAAGAAAGAAAGTACAGGACCGCGAACGCTTTCGGTCAGAAGACGACTGCATCATCCAGACGACTCGTACTATTTTTGGTACAGAAGGGGGAAGATTAATGGGGGTGAAACAAAATTAGAAGAGGGTTTTCGTGTTGGATGGGCATGATAGACGCGCTTCGGATAGTCATATATCGAGGAGGGGATTTTAAGCGGCCGTGCAGGATATAAGAAGCCTTTAGTTTGTTAAACCTAGACTGTAAGACCTTGCACTCTTTTCCGTTTCAGCCTGTCTCTTATTTTCGGGGATTTGGATCAAGTACGCTGGGCTTCTGTGGGAGATTCACGACTTCTGTGAGGCTTCCCTGCCGACTTGTTAGGGGTGGGGGGGTTGGGGGGTGGGGGTGGTGGGGGGAGCCCTTGACCAGCCAGCCAGATGAATGACTAGAACGGTCCATGGCGCCTGCAATGGAGGAGAAAAAGAAAATTCAGCTAAATCCACAAACAAATATCCGGGGTTCCGAGTGGTTCTTCTTAAGCAAGACGATGGACAAAGGACTGTAGATAGTTAGGTGGTGCTAGGGCTGGGGTTGCGGTGCCTGTCTCCAGTGGTCATATACGACACGCCGCTCATTCTGTCTATATCCGTGCCTGTGTTTGACAAATTCCCCGGATTCAGCAGCGGCGCCACAGCCCCGTGGCATGGCAATCCATAGGAAAGAGCTTAGACTGGTCAAGCCGTCACGTGGGCAATTCACCACAAGGAGATTGATAAGAGAGATACTTTGCCAATGCTGCCTGAGTTGTCAGTCATTCGGTGGTGTGATCATCAATGGTGTGCCAGGCACGGATTTCCAACGCTACGCTAAAGTACACAACGTGCGTAAAAGACCCCCGGGTTGACGAACAATAACTGCTGAAGAAAAAGGAAACTCTAGACCTGTAACAGTCTAGCATTATCCTCTGGAAGGAAAGGTAGTGATAGGAATGTCCTATGACCGTGATCCAACGGCTAGTCCGCCCTGAGCTGTTGAACCAGCGATAAATCAGTAAGGGTGACAAAACGTGGGAGAAAAAAAAAACAAAAAACATCGAAGCTGAGATCACCGTGAGAAGCCGAGCATGGACTAGACAGGCCACAAAATTTGAGTTTTGTTTTGTTTTTGTTGTTGTGATCGATGAGATTGATGATGATTGAAGGCGGATTTCTGTGCGTGTTCAACCCTCTCGTAATTGAGAGACTGACTTGGTTTTCACCACCGTTATTGTTACTGTTCAGAACTGTCCTAGCGTCAATAGACCAAAGAGGAATAATTGGGATTGCCTCCATTTAAGTGGTCTAAAACCCCAAGACTGTCGTGGTTCCTAGCCATTCCAAATGAGCATTGCAAAAGATCAGCTATTAAGTGGGATGATGGGGCCCGCGGGTCATAGTGGCACGAAAAAAGGCACGTCAAGTATTAATGGCTCTGACGGGAAGAAGATCACACGGACCTTCCCAGGCACGGGAATCTGTGTCGCTACCCCATTGGCACGATATGGGTGCCTTTGCTGTTTTCCGCAAGTGCCAAATGAACAGCGAAAAGTTTCAAAAATTTGGCGAACTGCATAGTGCCCGACACATGTGTTAATGGGCAGTAAAATGAAAACAGACATATAGATGGAGAGGGAGAAAAGTCATACAAATAATTGTACAGCTGGGTTGGTTCCGGCTTTTTCGTTTGATAAGGCCCCCCCCGCCTTCATGTGTGATGCAGGAGATAAAGGTCTAAAGAGGGGAATAGGGGGTCAGGACAGGGTACATCTTTCAAGTAACTATAACCACCTTTAGTTCAGTGATCCAGGCTGTTCATACATTAAAAGCCTGCAAATTATTGTGGGAACAGAAGGATCGGGTATCATGGCTTTTCCAACCCCCAATTCGGTGGAAAAGGTTGGCCGACTCGGCGCTGCGACAGATAGTGTTTTAAAAGTACAGGCCACCCATTGTTTTATCCGCCATATACAATTTTTCTTCCCACCAGGTACACTGTGGATTTTATTTGTACAAAGATAGGAAAGAAAAGAAGACCAGAGGTTTGTGTACGGTATGAGTTGCCGTGGCTTTTGCTCACACAACTCACACACACATCACACACCAATGGAGAGGACCCGGAGGAGAAGTAAGATGAGGGGGGGGGGAGGAGAAGAGAGAAAAAGCGATGATAAGTGGGGGGCTCTCTTCAACAAAAGTTCTTTTGGAATAGAGCGCGTAGATCACGCCCCCACATCTACTTGCAGGTCTGATGACCAACGGCGTCAAGCCACTTCGCAGGTCCTGCAATCTTCAAAAGTCGTGGGTGACATCGTGTTCATCTTAGTTGTAAGTTTCTCTTTCCATAATCCTGACTGCACTTGTGCTCGTACGTAGTCTAGTTTACAGATTACTGTTAATAAACGCACATGGACTAGTCCGTATAGAGCGAGGTGGCATCTTACTTTGATAGAACCGATACTGGATTGTTCACAGCGCAATAAATTCACAGATGCACGGGGGGGTTACCGTATATTGTGATTATATCAGCCCCCGCTGTCTATGAGTATGATGCACGACAGAGGTGTTGAGCCCGTCAAATGTCAAGGGCAGCCAGTTAGTCATATGCCTCTCGACAGTCCATCATCGCAGGCGTTGTAATCAAACGGATCCAAGGCAAAGTCTGTGCTGCCTCCATAGAGTGAAGTGACTACTGAGGATGGGATCGAATCAGGGAGATCAGTCCCGTTGCTGATAGCCGTTCACTTAAACCCATGTGACTCAGTTACCGGCGGTGAGAGTTTTATTTTGTATCCGTTTATGGGTCACATATGTGCGTCAGCTGGGCTGTAAACATAATTTCATTGGTGCCGCGTCAACTCTGTCTCCCCTTCTCTCTCTCTCGTTCTCTCTCTCTCTCCTCTCTCTCGTCTCTCTCCTCTCCTCATCGTCCTTTTCCATCAATGATGCGTCTTGACTTTTGCCGCCGCCGCCACCGTTTGCCGTTCCGCCCTACGTTGCGTGACAACACTGATGTTTTTTGGACACGCATACATTGAATTCACAGAGATTATGCGGTCTTTCAATCCCTCCTCGTTTCCCCCCAGATTTGCTTACTGTCGTTGATTACGTACAATCTGTCAGTCTATTTGTTTTTCTACAAACGTTGTATTTGTAAGGACTGTGAAAATTGTTTACATTTTTAAGGACTGTCGAATGATGCTAGATCCCTTAAAAGCAGGATCCAGCGAAGAAAAGTATCCATTTTGTAGCTTGCGCGTATATGGTTTTGCTTATTGTGTCCCATCCTACTCGTTTCACACATGTGTCGGAACTGACTGCGTGGTAGGCTTTCGTCTTTTTTACGATACAGGTTTCCGCTAAATCAGCCAAAATATGGTACTTTGAAGAATTACCCATTGTCTTTATAATGAATGAGTGGGACGGAGTTAGAGTAAGTAGAGACACTCATGTAAAAAACTCTTTTTTTCAAAAATATTTGTAAAGATAGGAACGGAATCGTTTTCCTTAGAAATGCTTATACACACCTTAGCTAAGAAAATAATGAAGTTAATATTATTAAATAGTTTACTCGATTTTGACTGGAAAATCTTACTTACATTTATTCCAACAAATTTTTTCTCAGTAAAATGCATGTAAAAGAAAACAACAAAATTAATGCTCTTTATTGTCCTGAGTCGGTTTGAGTTACATTGAACATTTTTTGTCTGTGAAGCCCCCAGTTGTACAGAAGTTTTGGTGTTTATTGAGGAATAGTCTTATTTATCAGAAACAGAAAATAAAAAAACTGTCTGTATCCGCATAATTTTTGGTTTGGAGGTAGATAAAATCAGTCATAGGTTATTTGAGGCAAGCCACAATGCCACTGTCAAAGACATATATCCATCCGCGGACAGAGCTTAAAGTATCAGTTCAACAGTTCATGTATCTAAGATCTATCATTAGGCTAACAGCGAAATCCAAACCATAAGTCCTTTCACGGGCAGCGAGGAAACATGCTTCTGTCCAGATTTATATGTATATGGAAGGACAATTACGTCTCTCCAACAACAAAGGATCAGCCTCCTGTGTGCTCTGATATCTTCTATCTTCGTAAATGCATGCAATGTGTTGGTCTTCATAGTGGATTTGCAGAGTAGAATTTGGTCTATAGAAATGTGGCGTTACAATCAAATAAATATATATATATATATATGATCACAGTTATCACCAAAGACCAAGTATGCCCGCCAATCCACCATGCCTCGCATAGGGAACACATGAAGATCTACGACATCGGTGAGAAAATAAACCTATGTTGGTATGGCCACATGTCCAGATGCTCTAGTCTTGGTAAAACAAACCTTCGGGGACCTCTTAGGAAGAAATGCGGAGTAGAAAAACAGAACACAAGTGGACTGACAAACATTACAAATTGGACAAGGAACATTTCTGCAGGGGCCAAGGCTCGTCACAAGACCGGCGGATGTAGACGAACCTGGTGAACGGTTCTTCAGTGTGGGGTCCAGTGACTGTTCTCTTCAAGTGTGGTGATCCCAAAACTTATTCGGAGTTAAAGGGGAGGAGGGTGAGAAGGAGAAGAAAGAAGAAGAAGAATGATTAAACAACAACGGAACAAGAAGCAGAAGAGCAAGAAGAAGAAAGAAGAAGAAGAAGAACAACAACAACAACAACAACAATGACAGCAGCAACAACAAAAGGAACCAGAACAAGAACAAGAAGAACAAGAGCAAGATCAAGATCATTCCCACATTAAAAAAGAACCTCTTCCAAACGAGCGAGCACGGTTGCTGTTAAATTCCCAATGACAACCCAATTCGACCAAAACTCGTCCCTGTAACAAACAAACAACCAACACGATAAATACTCACGCGAGCGTCCAACAAACGCACTCACTATACAGACGACGAACGGCCAATCAATACAAGTGACACAATGAAACACCGCTCCGTGTCCAATCAAAACGCGGCACGGATTCCAGGATGCGAAGAGCCGATCATGATGAACGACAAGGGGAACCAGAACGCTACGTAATGGTAGTGGCCCTTGGGTCCCGGGGTAATTTTGCTCACTATCCATGATCCCCATTTTACTGGCAACGTCATTCCTTTCTGGTCCCATTTTAGAGCCCTGCTTCGCCCCGGCTCATTACTAAAGAGGCAATCAACCGTGAAAGTGTTATGGGGATTGATTGTTGAACTGTACACGACACCCCTCCCTCCCCCTGTCCCTTCCCCTCTGACATGACGATCTCTCGTCCTGCATATCCCCGACAACTCATAGACCAGTTTCTTATTGTGTTTGCTATTTTTTGACTATGTCCAAGGTTTAGATTCTCTCTCTC
>JADBJO010011513.1:52500-64352 GCA_016801955.1 Conus betulinus | reverse complement strand
TAAGAGAAGGGGTGGGGGTGGGAGAGGGTACAGACAGGACATGTTTACAAGGAGACCGGCATCACACGAAAGTAGACCTACCCAACGAAAGACGACGACGATGAAGATAAGGCTGACGAAAAGGAAGCCGACACTGTCTCATGGATCATAGGCCATAGTAGTTGTCATTACCCTCCGGACCAGGGGGAGATTACTCTAGATCCCGCCATGGTGCTTAGCCAACGTCGTGCATATAGCCATCTGTGGGGAAAAAAAGTCTCTATCTTACTGTCCATTGTCTAATGTCTACTTGTGTCTCTGCTGTTTATCCTTGTATAAACCCTTGCAAAAACAGAGTCACCATAATATTAGCTTAACAATGTATCATTCTGGGCGGCGTTCGAAAATTTCCAAGACAGTGTGATTATAGCCCAGCCGACCGGAATGGCCATATCATGGCGGTCACCACGTTGAAGTCAGCTCACAAGTCACAAATAAAAAACACAACAAAACCCCCCCCACAAAAACACCACCCATTCACACATCTCTTTAAAAATACACCTTCTAAAAACGCACCACAAACTTTCGTTCAAAATCTTTCTTCCGTAAAATCTTAGATCAGACGAAAAACATTAATCTCCTTCAAAAACTCAAAGATCACATCAGGTGGGACATCTCTGAACAGGGTTTTCATGGAGTCTGCTGAAAAGTGTTTATGTTTCATATCGTGCAAGCCTCGACACTCTAAGAGAATATGTTTCACTGTGAGTGGTACACGACACTGAGAATGCGCCACGGACCTTCTAAAAGATTTTTTGACCCAGACACAATCTTTTAAAATTTCTTGGCCCAGACACAATGCACATTAAACAACCTGGGATTGCGTCTACTTTTTAACTTCTTTAATAGCTATCCGACGAATCTCTACTATTTCAAAAACCTCACACTGAATACGATATTTACACACACACACACGCAGACACACACACACACACACACACACACACACACACACACACACCACACATACAGAGAGAGAGAGAGAGGAGAGAGAGGAGAGAGAGAGAGAGAGAGAGAGATTCTGAACATTTAAGCAGTCACATCAATATTTGAATATCAATACAATTCCACTCACATGTTCGGCTCTAAACGCCTGGATATCCTTGTTCAGTCTCTCCACAACTATGGTCAGCTTTTCCACACACTGTCCAGGCCAGACTGACACTTGGGCGACACTGCAACAGCAACACACACACCGACAGCTAGACGCCTCGATGGAAGAAGCACGTGCAGCCCCCAAATCTCGTGCAAGCACGAAATTCTTATGCCCCCGCTAGACACTGAGCTCAACGTAGGGAGACAACTCAATGCTGCAGGTTTAACACCGCACGAAAGTCAAATTCAAACTGGTTCTTGATACGGGTAGGGAACAGTAACACAGTAGATAACAAACGAGTGGGGTAAACTTTTGCTCCCTTTATGAAATAAAATTGTTACGGGCGTGTATCTATTCGCCATGTTCAGAAAAAAAAAGAAAGAAAGAAAACGTTTGTTTACGTGTTAAGATCCTCAGTGGTTTTATTAATACTCTGTGTGCGTGTGTGTGTGTGTGTGTGTGTGTGTGTGTGTGTTGCGATAGGAAGGAGAAACTGTGTTTAATGAGAAAGAAAGATATTTTGACTTTTCCAAAATCATCACGCGACACAGAAGAAGGAAGTAAACAGAACTGGGGCGAACGCTCGACACCTGCAAAAAACTTATAAAACAAACAAAACAAAACAAAACCCCCCCGCCCCCCCCCCCCCCCCCCCCCCCCCCCCCCCCCAAAAAAAAAAAAAAAAAAAAAGCCATGAAAAATATGATGTGCAAAGGATCAAGATTATGATTTGACTTCTTTTCATTTAAAGTCCACTTTCGTATTAAACCAGATTACTGTTGTCTTAACGGTCAAGACGTCACAGAAGGAATCGTTTGGAAATAATTATGTTCAGCCGTTACTATTCCGTTTCCTATGCAACAAAAATAGAAACCTTCTCTGATTGGTAAATGGAAACAGCGGCTTTACGGAAGGACCAAAGGCAAGCCTCAGCACAGTGGTCGATTTGTTGGCCTGGTTACGTCACACAACGGCGAACGGACAGGCGCAGCATAATTTCTGGTTACGTCACAAACGGCAAAACAGACAGGCGCAGCATAATTTCTGTCAATTCAGACACTAAGTGGCGGCAAGTCTGTACGCTGAATTGCTTTGCTCCAACTGAACTGTGGGGCTTCGGCTGGTTGTGTTATCGAATGGTATCGATGTGAAAAAACAAAACCTGGCAGAAGTAATTGTAAAAAAAAATAAAAGGGCGATTATCACTAGAACGTCTCCAGAGAGAGAGAGAGAGGTGTGTGTGTGTGTGTGTGTGTGGTGTGTGTGTGTGTGAATATCTTGTACGTCGCCAATGTAAACTTCAGATACGTGAAATATTCAACGATGAGACACATTTGTTATAGACCAACCGATATAATGTGCTGTGTGTGTGTGTGACATAGCGACATATTTCCCTATCATAGCTCTCAGTTAATTTTTCCCCACTCGTTTCAGCACGAAGTCATCGACACTCTGATCACAAAAGGAGCCGACGTCAATCACCGCAGTGTGACAGGCCGCCAACCCATCCATCACGCCGCCCTCACCTCCAGCTCCCAAACCCTCACCCGATTGGCTGAAGCCGGCTGTGACGTCAGCGCCAGAGATGACGTCATGGGGGACACGCCCTTGCACCTGGCCTGCTCGCGCTGCAACGCGGAAGCCGTGGCGACGTTGATCCAACATGGCGCCGACCTTAACAGCGTCAACAACCAAGGCCCAGACTCCGTTGAGGAAACTGTTACAGCACGCTACCCGAGTGAGCAGAGATTTCCATCACCATTCCAGAATGAAGCTGGCGAGAGTCTTGATAAAGCTGGGCTTTCGTTTAGAGCCTTCGGGACTCCCGTGTTCTGGAAATCCGTCTTGCATCCGGAACGTGATCTCGTCGCTGTCTCCTGATCGCGCGCAGTCCTGTAGCAGCAAACAGACCTCCTGCTCCTTCAAGAAGCTCAGGAAGAAGAGTAAAGGTGCATCCAGTTCCACAAATCACCTCACCGCGATTCTGATGAACTCCGAGGATGTGGATGCCTCGTCCGAAGACACGGGTCTCGTTTGCTGTTGTCGATGTTCGTGGAGGCGTAGGTCGGACGGGATGAGATCCCGTGGAGGGAGGGACAAAGTCTTGGAGACCTTCCAGAGTCTGGTGAGAGAGGAGCGAGGGGCGAAAGTTCCAGGTTTGCAGCATCTTTGTCGGCTGGCGGTCAGGGACCACCTGCCCAAGGTTCGGTTCCAGGAGAACGTCAGGTGTCTGGAGGTGTCGGCTCAACTGCAGCAGTACCTGATGTTCCTGCCTCGGCTGGTCGATGAGACTCTGGGGTGGGGGAGTTAGGATGTGTGTGTGTGGGTGTGTGTGTGTGTGTGTGTGTGTGTGTGTGTGAGTGTGTGTGTGTGTGTGTGTGTGTGTGTGCGTGCGTGCGTGCGTGCGTGCGTGCGTGCGTGCGTGCGTGTGTGTGTGTGTGTGTGTGTGTGTGTGTGTGTGTGTGTGTGTGTGTGTGGTGTGTGTGTGTGTGTGTGTGTGTGTGTGTGTGTGTGTGTGTGTGTGTGTGTGTGTGTGTGTGTGTGTGTGGGGTGAAGGGGGGTTGCGCGCACATGTGTGTATGAATATGGGTGAGTTTAAGAGAGAATATGATTCAAGTACCTTTGTGTGTGTGTGTGTATGTGTGTGTGTGTGTGTGTGTGTGTGAGAGAGAGAGAGAGAGAGAGAGAGAGAGAGAGAGAGAGAGAGAGAGAGAGAGAGAGAGAGAGAGAGAGAGAGAGATTCAACTGCATTAAATGTAACGGAAGAAGTTTATTAGGCTCAGCTTCAAAACTGGAGAATGAATAACTCAAGCTGCAGTCAAAACCTAATGTAGTCTACGTGGCTTTTAACGACCACCATCAGACAATCCAGCTGTGTGTGTGTGATGGGAAGAACTGAGTGAAAGGATGCATGCGTCCATGTCCTGGCATTTTATGGCCATCTTTCCTGCTTTTCTTTTCCTTTTCTTCTTTCTTTCTACTTTCTTTCTTTCTTCCCCCTGTTACTTGAACTACCTACAGTGTTTACTTTTGCCCTCCACTCTTGTCTTCTCCCCTTCCCGTCGCTCCCTTCCCTTTCTGTCTCTGCTTTCAGGAGCACATATCCCACATACCCCAACGATGAAAAATGCGACCACATGGTTCCATCTCATTTGGCCGTTCCATTATATATATATATATATATATAATATATATATATATATATATATGTTAAAAACAGAATGGTAAAAGGAAGTTTTGAGTGTTTACCATTCTGTTTTTAACAGATGTTGCTCCCCAAGGGGTCGAGCATTTTTAAGAATTTATTAGGCATTTTAGTGGTATTTTTTGATATATATATATATATATATATATATATTTTTTTTTTTTTTAAACTGGGGGATAATAAGCTGTCTTTTCTTTTTTTTTTTTTTTTTTCTTTTTTCCAGGCAGGATGCGTTTACTGCTTAAATCATTTGATGGCGAATGTTATTTTTCAAAATGATTTGTGGTGTACAGTTTGTTGAACTGTTCTTCGTATTTGTAAAAAAAAAAAAAAAAAAAAAAAAAAAGTAAGATGTTCACAGTTTAAGGGGGTGGGGGTGGGGGATGGGGGTTTAAAAATAATCATACAGAGGCTAGGTTGCAAAGGGACAGTGAGTACGATTTCTGGCTGGAATTGTCAACTCACTGTGTGTTTCTTATTGCTGCTGGTGATGAGACGATGACGATGCCGAAGATTGAATTGTTCAATGTGTGTTAAGCAAATCCTTGACTGGCCCTTGGGATGTGCCAGCTGATAACAAGCAGTGTGATTTATTGCTACCTGAAGTCAGACCTAGTCCCCCAACAAAAGAAAATGCGCTACTCACTCGTAGCTTTCGACAGCCATCCGCCCATCTTCGTCAGCGATGCTGTTGCTGACTGCATGAACTCTCGATTCAGATCACGGGACGTACCCAAGTACAAGCAGTGTGATCGTTTCTTTGGTGTTTCCTTTTTCTTTTCACGATAGCTTGGGCTTTTGGTCTTTGTTTTCTGGCAAGAAAAATTCCGTGTTTTTTTATTACAAAAATGACTCGTTTTGATTTTTCAATCATTCTGATTAGAGCTTGTATGGTTTCATGTTACTCTCTGTTCTCTGTCCATCTTATTCTCCATGGTTTTTTTTTTGTGTGGTGTTAGAAATCGGTGTTTTTTGTTAATGTGGTGATTGATAGACAACCGTGTGTTAATGTCCATCTTATTGTCTTTTTTTTTTTTTTTTTCACGGTAAGATGTGTGTTCATTGCCCATCTTACTTCTGCATACTGTCCGTCTTGTTTCTGCATGATCAGATGTCTGTGTTTACTGTCCGTCTTGTTTCTGCATGATCAGATGTCTGTGTTTACTGTCCGTCTCGTTTCTGCATGGTCAGATGTCTGTGTTTACTGTCCGTCTTGTTTCTGCATGATCAGATGTCTGTGTTTACTGTCCGTCTTGTTTCTGCATGGTCAGATGTCTGTGTTTACTGTCCGTCTTGTTTCTGCATGGTCAGATGTCTGTGTTTACTGTCCGTCTTGTTTCTGCATGGTCAGATGTCTGTGTTTACTGTCCGTCTTGTTTCTGCATGATCAGATGTCTGTGTTTACTGTCCGTCCTGCATGGTCAGATGTCTGTGTTTACTGTCCGTCTTGTTTCTGCATGATCAGATGTCTGTGTTTACTGTCCGTCTTGTTTCTGCATGATCAGATGTCTGTGTTTACTGTCCGTCTCGTTTCAGCATGTTCAGATATCTGTGTGTACCGCCCATCTTGTTTCTGCATGGTCAGATATCTGTGTTTACTGTCCGTCTTGTTTCTGCATGGTCAGATATCTGTGTGTACCGCCCGTCTTGTTTCTGCATGTTCAGATATCTGTGTGTACCGCCTATCTTGTTTCTGCATGATCAGATATCTGTGTTTACTGTCCGTCTTGTTTCTGCATGGTCAGATATCTGTGTTTACTGTCCGTCTTGTTTCTGCATGGTCAGATATCTGTGTTTACTGTCCGTCTTGTTTCTGCATGGTCAGATATCTGTGTGTACCGTCCGTCTTGTTTCTGCATGGTCAGATATCTGTGTGTACGCCCGTCTTGTTTCTGCATGGTCAGATATCTATGTGTACCGCCCGTCTTGTTTCTGCATGGTCAGACATCTGTGTGTACCGCCCATCTTGTTTCTGCATGGTCAGACATCTGTGTGTACCGCCCATCTTGTTTCTGCATGGTCAGACATCTGTGTGTACCGCCCATCTTGTTTCTGCATGGTCAGACATCTGTGTGTACCCGCCCATCTTGTTTTCTGCATGGTCAGACATCTGTGTGTACCGCCCATCTTGTTTCTGCACGGTCAGACATCTGTGTGTACCGCCCATCTTGTTTCTGCACGGTCAGACATCTGTGTGTACCGCCCATCTTGTTTCTGCACGGTCAGACATCTGTGTGTACCGCCCATCTTGTTTCTGCACGGTCAGACATCTGTGTGTACCGCCCATCTTGTTTCTGCACGGTCAGATATCTGTGTGTACCGCCCATCTTGTTTCTGCACGGTCAGATATCTGTGTGTACCGCCCATCTTGTTTCTGCACGGTCAGACATCTGTGTGTACCGCCCATCTTGTTTCTGCACGGTCAGATATCTGTGTGTACCGCCCATCTTGTTTCTGCATGGTAAGATATCTGTGTGTAGCGCCCAGTTTTTGCTGTTTTCATCACGCTGACAGAGTCAGCATAGTGTTAGACCTTTGACAAGGTCAGTCCCTCTGACCGTCGCACTGTAGAGGTGAGCCACAATGTCCTTTCAATGCTGATCTTGAATGTCTCGGTCCTTTCTGCTGATGTCGATGAAGAGCTAGATGCAACTGGTCCCGTCCTCGCCGACCCTGGGACAACAACTTGCCCATTAGCATCACCTGTATTCGAATGACTGGTCACCATTGACGTACAGATCACTTTGTAAACCAGTGTAACGATCGCGTCAGCTGTCTGTCGTGTTTAAACTGATCGAAAAAAAAAAAAAAAAAAAAAAAAAAAAAAAAAAAAAAAAAAAAAAAAAAAAAAAAAGGTGCGAGTTTCGAGTTTGATGGATTTTGCGGGTCGTCAACAACAAGTTTCGTTGTATCAGACACGACGTTCTTGTCTTGATTATTCATTTCAAAATACTTGAGGTTAAATGAAACACAAACGCACACACACACACACGCGCGCGCGCGCGCGCGCACACACATTCGTTCGTTACCTTCTTTCAGATAAACATAAAGATGAATGTACATTATTGCTTGTCATTTTTAGACATGTTTTGATTGAACGAAGGGTTTTGGCAAAGGTTGAGGTTGAGTGCCCCACCCCATCCACAATACCTCCCCAACTCACTATGAGAAATTTTTTGAAAAAAAAAAAATGTTTCCGTTCAGTGCTAAGTCAGCAAATGTTCAGTGATTTTTTTTTTTTTTTTTTTTTTGCTTGCGGGAAAAAAGCCATTTCTCATCAATCATATGCCACCATTGCAAAATGCTACTAGTTAGGTGTATTTCTCTAACACTGTAGCCAACCCCTTTGTGATCTCTGTTCGCATGTGCTAAAACTTTTTTTTCTTCTTCTTTTTTTTTTTTTTGTATGTGGTGGTGTGAAATAGGTCTAGTGATGTTGACATCAGATGTGAACTTCATATTTGGGTAATGTGTTGGAAACAGAAGTCTGTGATACGACGACAGAGAATGAATTCATAGTAATATGTGATGCATTTCAATCATCTGATTCGTTAATTAAAAAAACCTTGCAACTGCATATTGAATTGATTAACGAGTGTTATGACATGATACTAAACCCCAAAAGAAACCCCACACTGATCTCACGTGTGACTGACAATAAAATGTTATATATGCCTGCAAAGCCCTTGTTTGGAAAGTGTTGTTGATCAAGAGAGGGACAAGGGGTTGGTACGCTCTGATTTTTTCTGTCAGAACTGCGTGAGAGGTATCTAATAGTCGCCCTTGGATGTACACAAGGCGAGACAATTTTATTCTGGGTACGTACCTACTTCAGGTATGGAAACAAAACGCTGACAGTTCCAGTTTCAGTGCTTGTTACAGCCGTGCCGATCAGACAGAGCTCTGTCATTGCTGTCATCAGGTTGAGGAAAAAAACAAAACAAAATAAACAAACCAACCAAAACACAACACACACACACACACACACACACACACACACACACACAACGAAAACCAACCAACAAACATGCAAAAACAAAACAAACAAACAAACAAACAAAAGCCCGAGTCCTATCTTGACAGAGAGCAATAAACATAGCATACACATCTTCCAAAAAAAAACGAACAGCTATTTATACCATGATGGATAACTCACTACTGACGTTATCAAGGGAGATAAAAATTAAGCGTGTGCTGAGGGTACCAGTTATTCCCCTTGACGGTTTACCCCCAGACTAAAAAAAAAAAAAAGAAAAAAAAATCAAAATTAAAAAAAACTGTAACTAAAATATATAAAACCAAACCGGCAGACAGACATTGCAAAATGTAAATACAGAGTTCGCAATGAACAGTGTTTCCATGTTCTGTTCACTGCAGTATGTTTCAAAATAATTATAAATAATTATCACAAGACGAGTGGAAAGGCTATGTGGAATTGATATGTGAATAAAACATCAAGTACAACAAAGGAGTGAAAAATCTAAACTTTTTTTTCTTCATAGAAAAAAATCAGAACAAAATGTGTAAACGACACAGGCATATGTTTCACACACACGCACACACACGCTCGCACGCACACACGCATGTGTTCAAACACACCCACACACACACACACACACACACACACACACGCACGCACACACACACACACACACACACACACACACACACATACACACAAACACCCGCACACGCGCCCGAACACACACACACACACACACACACACACACACACCACACACACACACACACACACCGTCACCAGCGTAGTTCATTGACCAGACAAGTAAATCGTTTATTGCAGACACATGCCAAGTACATCACGTTCACATTTTAAGCCCCCCCCCCCCCCCCCCCCCCGCATCCCCCCCCCCTTTTCCCCTGCCCCCCCCCCCCACCCCCCATTCCACCCACACCCACCCGTCACAAATATGAGATTGCACTTATTTGTACTGACTAGAACAATCCTTTGTAAAGAAATCATGCACTGTTATCCAACCTTATGTTATTCGTTATTTTTTTATTTTATTTATTTATTTATTTTTTTTTGTAATACAAAGTGCCTTTGCAATTCTGGCTTGTAAAATAGTTCTTTGGATTTCTAGTTTTAATACATTATATGCGGGTAGGACGAAATAAAACGAAGAGAGAGAGAGAGAGAGAGAGAGAGAGAGAGAGAGAGAGAGAGAGAGAGAGAGAGAGAAGACATCAGAGACAACGTGCGCGTGCGCGCGTGTGTGTGAGTACATGGAAACGTGTTAGAGAGAGAGAGAGAGAGAGAGAGAGAGAGAGAGAGAGAGAGAGAGAGAGAGCAATTTTTTCCTTTTATAAACCCGATAAAGAGCTTGGCAGTCCACACACGGTCCTATTGGAAACATCCTGCAATAACGTGTTTCAAGTTTTAATAATAACCACTACACAAACTGTGCACCTTTGTCTCTTTTTATTTGAACTGTATTCTTCTGCCTCCTGTGTGAACGAAGAGGAGAGGACAAGGGAGACGATTCATACAATCCTGGGCGCCCCTGCAAGCACTGTCTCGGTCATGAGCCATGCGTATTACTATGATGTCCTACCTGAGGTACCACCACCCATCACGGCATTTTTGCGGGGCAATGGTGGCAGCATGCTTGCCGGAAACTATCTCCTCTCCAAGTATCCTGATGCACGCTGGGAATTTTGCAACCTTTTGTGTTCATAAGTCAATGGACGCTTACGCTGATTTCAGGACCTTTGTAACGTCTCGTCATATGTCTCCATACACAGACGATACACAGTTTGTCGTTACCTGGGCTGTTAATACGTATGCTGACTTGCAAGATCTACTAATAGTAAAATAATGTTCGGAATAGCTGCTGTTGCGCACTGACTAACGTCGGGGGCTGGGAGGTCGTAGGTTTGAATCCAGCCAAACGCATCCTATTTCTTCGATTTCTTTCTTTTTTTTTTTTTTCAGCTTCGGCCGTGTCTGCCCAGACTTGAGTGTGCCACGGGCTCAAACGAGGGGAAGACAGGCACCACATTGTAATATTTTATCCACTTACTGGATGAGTCTCTGTGAGTATTGCTTAAACTGCCTGACCAACACTGCAGGTGTCTGTATTTCTCGGGCCTGGTTGACGCTTGCATATATTTTGAAAGGAAGCGAACAGCCTTGTCCTGAAGTTTCAGATTTCAATGGAACCCCACAGCATCGACTTGATGATGCTCGTTGTTCATGTGGAAAACATCAAACAACACAACAGCACTCTGGCGCTATTCTTCTCTCACCAGATGGGCCTAGCGGTTTGGGCCCGGACCTTCAACGATGACAGATCCTACGCTCATTGTCCTCGGTGGAAGACTCTCTGCAGGAAATATCCTGCGCACGCTGGATCAGGGCAGCCCCACCCCCCCCCACCCCACCCCGCGACCCCCTCTCTTTTCGTTGAACTCCACCTTGATGGTGACTCCACAGCGGCGCTGTGTCTCCTCTGGTGGGTTGCCTCATGACGACGGAGCGGTACAGACAGCCTCCTGTGGAAGCTCATGAGACTGCTACGGGGGTCCTACCTGGATGTGGCTGTGGATGGGACTGCCGGAATTAACTGCGTGAGGAGAAAAGTCACTGAGAGAGATTCGGAAGAAGAAGAAGAAGAAGAAGAAGAAGAAGAAGAAGAAGAAGAAGAAGAAGAGAGAGAGAGAGAGGAGAGAGAGAGAGAGAGAGAGAGAGGAGAGAGAGAGGCTTATAGAGAGAGGAGGAGCAGAGAGAGAGAATGTTTATGTTGCTTATAGCCCAGCTGACCGCATGGGCGAAGCAGGGCTTTCACACCATTTGAGGAGAAAATCACATTTCACAAAAGAAGAAGAAAAAGAGAGAAGATGAACCAAAAGAGAAGGAAGAATGGGAGGAGAAAAGAGAGAGAAGAAGAGAGAAAGAGAAAGAAAGAAAGACAAAAAGAAGAAAGAAAGAAGAAGAAAAAAAAGTAGTAGTATAGGGCGATAGCAGCGCTAGTAGTTGTAGTAGTCAGAAGAAGAAGAAAAAAGAAGAGATGAACTAAAAGAAGGAAGAAATGGGAAAAAAGAAAGAAGAAGAAAGAAAGAAAGAGAGAAGAAGAAAAAGTAGTAGTGTAGTAAAGTAGTAGTAAGTAGTAGACAAGAAGAAGAAGAAGAACCACACAAGAAGACACAGCACAAAAAAACACACACACTAAAAAAACAACCCAAAACGAAACAAAAACACCACCACCAAGAAGACCCGAAACAAAACCAACATTCTCCTCATCCAGACAGAAAGAAGAGGAAGAAACCGACTGAAGCACACAGGTGCTTGTTACACACCTTACCAAAATGATGTCTCCATTTTCCAATCATTTTTGTGCTAGCGCTATACATGTCTGTACGTAAAGGGTTTTGGGAGGTGATGGATGAACCGTGAGGACGATGGATAGGGAACCAGAAGAAGAGAAAGGGAGGTGAGGGCATGCGTGGGGCGGGTGGGAGTAGGGAGGTGGTGATACGGGTTTGGGGTTG
>JADBJO010011513.1:42500-47500 GCA_016801955.1 Conus betulinus | reverse complement strand
CGTTGGGAAAACGGGGCATCAGTGTCAAGAGAAAATTTGATATCCCCAGTGGGTTTTTTTACAAAAATTTTGTTAGATCTGCATCGTCCTCGATTAGTTTCTAAGTTCTCTACTTATGATCATTAGCATAATTTTTTTTTAAAGAAAAAAAAAAAGCTTTTCTTTGGCCGAACTTGCTTGACAAGTGTTTAGGATTAGCTGGTAGAGACACCAGGGTTTCTACAAAATCATCTGCTAACAATTTCTGTGGTCTGGGATGATAACTAAAGGACAGATAAAGCGAAAGTGGCAGCCTGAAAAGAACAAACAGTCGCTTTTAAAAGCATATACATAAACATATATATATATATATATATATATATATATATTGGTGGGCAACCGTAAGCGTTGGATTTTTTCTTCTTCAAGTTTTGTTCTTTTCGGTTTTTTTTTTGGTTTTTTAAATCCGTTCATGAGGAAAACATTGCGATTTACTGTAAATCTTGCAAACTCACTCTCGTGGACCTTAAGATGTCGACATTTTTTGTTTGAGCTAAAGATGGCAGACTGTGTTGGGTAGGCTACATTGTAATGTTCGTTACTCGATGACGTTGCAAAGGTCGCTGAAAATCTGTTCTCGGCTGTATTTGAATTACACTCTCTCTCTCTCTTCTCTCTCTCTCTCTCTCCACACACACACACACACACACACACACACACACACACACACACACACACACACATACACACACTCTCTCCCCCCCCCCCCCACCACACACACAGCTACCAACCGAACTGATTGACCAACTGACGTGGCTGTTCTTGGACATGTGAACAGGTTAGTGGGTCGGACCCTCCAGCAGGAATTAATGCGTTAGTCAGAGCGAAACCGAGATTCCAACATCTCTCTCTCTCTCTCTCACACACACACACACACACACACACACACACACACACAGCTACCGACCGAACTGATTAACCAACACACACACACACACACACACACACACACACACACACACACACACACACACACACACACACATCGGATAGTGTCATTTTGCTGCCTGTCTTAGCGTGTGGTGGTGCTGGCATAGCGCTAGTCCGGTCCCTCTCCCTCCCATATCCCCGCTGTGGTAATTAAGTAGGTGTGTTAAATGAGACTTTATGTGGTTAAGTTCCCCGCGGGAAAAAAACACAACAACACACAAACTGGCCACTCTGTTCTCAATCTCCTAGGTGGGGGTGGAGCCAATGTCATTTTTTTTCATGTTGAACAGAATATAGGCAATGCTCTTTGGATTGCTCTAACTTGTCCTCTTTTATACGTATCTTTTCAAAATTATTTTCAACAAGAATTTTGAACTGTTCAAGTCTTAACACTCGTGGGTTAAAACTGATAGTACGTATGACCAACACGGTAACATTATCGTCCGACAGCTATAGCGCCCCACACCTGTGCGCTTCTAACGGGCAGGAAAACACCAAATGAAAGGTAGAGACAACAGACTCAGGTTTTTTCCTTTAAGTTCTTCTTCTTTCTTTCAGAGTCCACAATCATCATGTTGATTATTCTGACACTTTTGTGTGTATGACCATTTCTTATCCCGCCATCAAGGCAGCCATACTCCAGCTTCGGGGAAGGTGCATGCTATGTGTAATGTGTCATCCATACCAACGGCCAAACTGGCCTTCTCTTCCGAAAGTTGGTGATGTGAGTTTACGTGTGTGCAAGCTGTTATGCGTGCGTTAACACACGGAACCTCGGTTTATAGTCTTATTCGAAGGACTGTGTGGGAAATGGAGTCAGAACCACTGTTAACTCCGAGGGAAAAATCCCCTGTACCGAACCGGCCCGGTGGAGATTCGAACCCGCAACCCAAGATTACGAGTCCGGCGCTCTACCAACTGGGCTATTCCGGCCCCAAGTGTCCATGGTTCGAACCGTTGCAAATTTATTTCCTCTCTTTGGATTTGTTTGTTTCCGCCTGTTCTTTGGAAATTTTAAAAAGAAACAGAATCAGTTCCCCCAGACGATACAGGCAAACAGATTACAGGACGAATCTGTTCGTCTGTATCGTCTGGCGGAACTAATACCGTTTCCTTTAAAAATTTGCTTCATTTTCCACCCTCAGTCACCTCGTTTTGAAACTGAATTTTCTTTTGAGTTTTTCATCCTCGCTCAGATCCTGCAGTCTTTTGTGAATGTAATTTCTTTTTTTTTTTAACAGACAGGTTCTAAAATTTCGCATACAGTAATATTTCGTTTCGACAAATTCTTAATAACATTAGTCTGATGTAAACATATTGAAGTTTATTTCTCCCCTTGGCCTCCTCTCCCTCTCAACAGCTCCAAACATGCTCCTTCTTTGATTCATTCATTCTACCTTTCTTTCAATTCTTATGGAGAACATTGCCTTTTTTTCCCTGATGAATCTTCACTGGGCTACACCCTTATTCTCTCCCCCTACTTCTAAAAAATACTGGCTTGAAGACGGGTAATTCAATCGTGATGTTTATGTACCTCAAAATCTTTATAATTTCAGATGTTCACCCCTTACTTAATCTTTTCTCACAATCCTTTTGGGAGGGAAATCCGATCAAACCTACTCGCTTAAAAATGTCCACCTCTATGAAGATTTGGTCTGATGGAACATGCGTCTTTATTTCAAAATCTGCGTTCAAACCCGTTCTTCAACACCCGATCATCTCCTAGCTTGTGTCACCTGTCCAGGTGGAATCACTTATCATGATCCACACCCCGATTGTTTAAAAAAAAAAGAAGAAATCAGAGAATCACAGGATCGTCGTCATCACCATGAAGGTCCGGCACGAAAGACACCCTCACTGTCGTCACCCCTCCGGCGGTCATGACGTCACGAGCCACGTGACGTCATACGAGGTCCGTCTCGAAGTGGGGTTCGAGGGGCAGCTGGCCGTGAGTGGAGAAGGAGGAGGGAGGGAGGTGGTGGAAGGGGGAGGACGGGGTGTGGGGCAGGGGGCTGGGGGGCGGGGAGACGTCCGAGGTGCGGAGGATGGTGATGCCGGAGTCGGAGCTGGAGGAATCGTGGCGGTCCTTGTCCTGCCCACACAGACAGCATCATGCATGTATGGGACATCACTTGGGTCAAAAGTCTAAACTACATGACAAATCATGAGCGGGAAAAACAAGAGAGAATGAAAAAAGAAAACCAAAAAGAAAACAAAACAAACAAACAAACAAAAAAAGAAAAAAGAGAAAAAAGAAAGAGAAATCACAAGTGACAAAGGCCGAATTATATGTGTGATCATTAGAGTCAAAAGTCTGATCTATATGGGTAACTACAAGAGTAAAAAGTCACGACAGTATGGGAAATCACTGTCGTCAAAAGTCTTAACTATATGTGGAATCATTAGTGTCAAAAGTCTGAACTGCCTTTGAGTTTCTTCGAGGAAAAAAAATCCTTTTTACTTTAAAAAGTAGGCAATCTACAAACAATACAACTATCAAAAGCTTCGAGTACATATTCAAAGGAAAACAGTAATTTCCATCACGAACATAAACATTATAGGCCATCAATACAATTTTCACTAGCTGTCTGTGATTTACTGACGATATCAACCTAATAGTAAGTAGCCCAGCATAAGTTCAGAAAACTTAACCACCAGACTGGAGAAGGCATCACGCATTTACAGAACGGTAGTCAGCTCCGAGGAAAAACAGATTTCAGGAAGATAAAAAGTTGAAGCCACGCAACACCCATGAATAGATAAGCTTGCAATATTTCGGTTTACCAGAACACCTTTCTCAGGCACCAGCACTGGCCAACTGACAAATAAAAACAATATAGAATTTTGTGGTTGTGAAACTGAAAAGAGTTCACTGGAAAAAAAAGAGTTTGCCGAGGGATGGGGGATGGAGGAGAGGCTGTAGGAAGGCTCGGAGAAAGGAGAAGAGACAGGAGCGGGGTGGGGGGTGGGACGGTGTGAAGGGTGGAAAACAAAGTCAGCGAAGTGGATTTTATTATAACCATTTATTTGTTTGATAGATTCAACTACTATCGTTACTATTCACCTCCTTTTTCTTCCTCTTCTTCCATTATTATTACCATTATAATTATTACAGCTATTGTTATTGCTAGTAATAGTAGTAGTAGTAGTAGTAGTAGTAGTAGTAGTAGCAGCAGCAGCAGCAGCAGTAGTAGTAGTATATGCTCAAAATGCTGTTCTTTTACTTCTTCTCTTCCTCTTATCATTATCATTACCATCATCATCACTATTATGATTTCAGTCTTTACCTTTTCCCCTCCAGTTTCATCCTTCTTTTGTTCGGTTCTATTCCAAAGTTTCAGTTTTTTGCACCAATGCCACATTTTTACCAAGATCGAAGAGATAAGTGATTATTTGTTCGTCCTTTGTTTCCATTGTTCTTAATGTTGTTATTCTGCTGACGAAGACCCAACGGGTAGAAACGTGTTATGCCTGTTTTTGAGGTGAAAAAAAGGGACAAACATTACGGGGAAAACACTTGCAAAAAATTTTCATATTGGCAACACTGTATGGCAAACATCAGGGGCAACACTTTGGACCAACATTCCACAGGGCAAGATTATGGGGTAACACTGCATGGGGCAACACTATGGGACAAAATCTCACAGGGCAGGATTATAGGGTAACACTGCATGGAGCCACACTATGGGTCAAAATTCCACAGGGCAAAATTATGGGGTAAACACTGCATATAGCAACAACACTATGGGACAAAATCTCACAGGGCAGGATTATGGGGTAACACTGCATATAGCAACACTATGGGACAAAATCTCACAGGGCAAGATTATAGGGTAACACTGCATGGAACAACATTATGGGACAAAATCTCACAGGGCAAGATTATAGGGTAACACTGCATGGGGCAACACTATGGGACAAAATTCCACAGGGCAAGATTATGGGCTAACACTCCACGGGAGCAACACTATGGGACAAAATCCCACAGGGCAAGATTAAAGGGTAACACTACAATGGAGCAACACTGGGAC